>PVHP010014823.1:0-29598 GCA_004024765.1 Zapus hudsonius
GCTGGTTGCTCTTTTGTTCTTGTAATGTCTTAAGCCAACGATTTGTCCCTCTCATTCATGGACCATCCACCATGTGTTTACCACTATTCTGGACATAGAGAATAAGGTGATCCTTACAGAGTGGGGGTGTGGAAAAGCTGGATAAAGGGCTTGTCACACAAGCATGGGGACCAGAGTTTGGATCCCCCATATGAATGCCCGTTTTCCCAGTTTTCAGAAGGTGGAGACAGGAAGTGCCTTCTGGGAAAGCTGACTAGATAAATGGGTGAGCTGTGGGCTTCAGTGAGAGACCCTGTTTCCATAAATAAAGAGAAGAGATGTCAAAGAATACAGTCAGTGTCTACCTCTCACCTCCACATCTACATGTATATATACACATGAGCCTACACATACATGTGTGCCCATGGGCCTACAGATATGCATATATACATGCATACACACTATACACACATACATATGCAAATAACCCCAATGCCTTGCTAGTGAGAATAGAAAGCCAGGAAGAAGAGTGAAACATGGAAGGATATGGGAAGGAATGCTCTCTAGGACTTTCTTAGATGTTTTATGACATGGGATACCCACACCATATCACCCTTCTAAAACTCAAGAAATCGGGACTGGAGAGATGGCTCAGCGGTTGAGGCACTTGCCTCCAGTGCCCAAAGCCTCAGGTTCAATTCCCCAGTACCCACATAAGCCAGACCCACAAGGTGTGGCCCTGGTGTTCTCTCTCTCTCTCTCTCTCTCTCTCTCTCTCTCTCTCTCTCTCTCTCTCTCTGTATCTCTCTGCTAGAAAATGAATAAATAAAATATTTAAAAAATAAATAAAACTCAAGAAATCTTGAACTGTACACACCCAGGGTTTACGTGAGGTACCAGAAAGGAAGTGGGGGGCAGGCTGTGGTAGACCAAGTCACAGAAATAATTTCCCTTTCTCTACTCTCTGGGCAGCACCTCTTTCAAAGCTCTTGAGCACAGTTAAGCAGGTGTTGGGGTAGAATATGGGAGCAAAAATTGAAGCTTCAAGACAGGAACAAAATTTTTGTTAAGACAGCTTCGCCAGGGTCCAGATCTTAGTCCAGCCCTGTGCTCTGCTTACACCTTCCATCGTCAGACAATGGGATTCCAGAACCTTCTCTCAACGTCTAAACACTGATCCCACAGCTCTACAAGTCATTCCCCCTCCTTGCCTGCGAGGCTGGGATGTAAGGAGGAGCTTCAATGGGTCCCAGACCCTCCAACCCAGACAGAGCGGCTTTCATGACTTCCCAGGGACAAAGAAGTCGGGGTCAGTATTAAATATAATTACCGTGCATGAGGCTAATAAATGGCATTTTTATCCTGTGTGCACTTGGTGAGGGGGGCAGGAGACCCCACCGAGGCCCCTCAGGTCACCTAATCCTCCCCTGCTTTTATTCCCAGAGAGTCTGAGCAGATGGAGGCCACAGGTCTCGAATTACCTTTATTCCTTTAGCATTTGCGGTGTGCTCTCCAGTGGATGCGGCTTTCTCCTATGCTCCCATGACCTGGCCCTCCTCCCCATCCCACCCCAGCCTTGGGTCTTTCTGTATCACGACAGCCTAGCTATCTGAAGAGCAGAGCTGGGGTCTGTGTAATCTCCCACTTTCTGACCTCAGAACTTCCACTCTTCGGGGCAGGATGGAATTCTTCAAAGTCCTCTCATACAGATCCCTCCCACCACCAGAGCTGCATGCCTTGACCGGGTACTTTGTACAGCCTTCCCTTTGATCCTATCAAAAGTGCTCTCTCGAGGTCCAGAAATGACCACCCCACACTATAGAGAACAGGTTTGTCTCTCAATATTATTCTTCCTCTTCCACAACACTGAAAACCACGATAACTCCATGCAGGGCCCCTCTGATTGATCAAGTAGCAATACTCCTGCAGAGTGGGCCAGCCCAGCACACTGGGGCATCCCAGCACAGCCTGGTGCATGTATTGGTGGATATTCAGTAGGTGTCAGTGAAGAACATATGGGACAGAACACAGCCTAGACATATGCATAGACTTCAGTGTTCATCCTTGTCTGATGGCATCAGAGACCAAGTTTTAGACTTGCAGTGAGAATACCTGATTCAGGCCAGTCTCTGATCTTTCCCCAGAGGAGGGTCTCCCCTGGGACTCGGCCTGACATGTCTAAGGAGTAAATGAGGACATTAGCTATGTGATCTCCAAAGCCCCTTCCACAGCAGGACTCTGAAATCTAACAACATATAATGAAGTTATTTGTGCCCTCAAATAAGTTCACTGGGGACAAGAGGCCCCAGCCTCACTTTACTATGTGAGGCAATAATCCTTTAAGCTCCTCTTTTCCAGGAGTTAATTAGGCTTTTACATGGGTGTGCTGAAAGCAAGTACAATTGGCCTTGCAATGCTTGCAATGACCAGTGAGAATCACACCTCTTTCCTTCCTGATCCGTTTCCATCATGATCCTCCTCCTAGACACCACCTTGTCTCACCTGGATGCAGCCCTGGCAAAGAAAAAAGGATGGCTAGGTTTTCCCTCATGTCACTCTGAGCTGATGAGCAGTGTGGACTCTGCATGAAATCCCATGGGAGAGTGACAAGGTTGCACTATCCCCCAACCTGTTCCTTCTGGAATTTCCACTCTCTCCATGCATCAGGGTGACCCTGGTCCCCACCTGGAGATGGATAGCTTTCTCCGTTAGGAGAAGGAACTCTTAATAGTGGGCCAGAGCGCAGGTGGAACAGGATGCCTCACCTCTGATGGAGGGATTGAAGGGCCTCTGGGGAGCTTGTTTTGAAGTCAGGCTGTGACTAACTTGTGAAACTTTCTGAATATTTACTTGGAATTCATATATATATATATATATATATATATATATATATATATATATTGTCTTAGTCAGTCACCAGGCACAATTTGGGGGAGGAAAGAATTTATTGAAGGAACAGACCCAGGGTAAGTTAAGGAAAAAAGGCTGACCCCTTTTACTGAAGAAGCAGAGAGAGAGAGTTAACCCACCACCAGCACCTCAAGCAAGCAAGTACACTGTGTCACTGTAATTCACAAAAATGCAGAACTGCCAGACCGGGTTCTGCTTTTCTTTTGCATATCTCTCCCTAGTATTTTGCATCCAAATTAGAAAGGGCCAGTCCCCAGGAGGCTAGGCCAAAGTGACACTTCCTCCAGCCAGAAGCCTGGAGACAATGAACAATTTAATAAACACAATTATAATAAATTTTATTGGGGACATTATTCAATCTACAAATATATGTTGGGGTTGAGAATGATAAAAAGCTAAATTGTGAGGCCTGAAACATTGGGCATGGTCATAGTAGTAAAACCTTAGTCAAACTAATTTGCCTCCATGGAGCCCTTGTTTCCCTCTCCAATGGAGAAAAGGGGAAAGTGGAATGTTGTGGGGATTGCAGAAAGCCAAGAGTTACCTTGTGCATAGTCAAGGAGAAGAGGTTAGTTTACTGCCCCTGTGGGGCCATCTCTGTAGCTAGATGGTGGACAGCAAGAACAGTCGTGGCTCTCTAATGGAGGGAGCCACAGACAGGAAATATGACACAGAACTGACCAGCTGAGTCTGTGTGACCACACAGGCCTTCAGGAGCACTTGGTGGCACAGGCTGCCTGTGTCACTCCACGTGCAGGTCACCTGCTCTGCAAAAGAGAATATTTGTATCATGCCACCCTAGGGTTCTGGTTGTGGGCTCACACAAATATACCCAGGGCTAAACATATAGCAAGAACACAGTCAGTGGTAGCCAATGCAAGGGAATCTTATGGACTTTCCATTGTCAGTCTGGACAGTACGTAGGCACTTGGAAAACGCATGTACACACACACACACACACACACACACACACACACACACACACACACACCACAGACACAGGCAGCATCCACTTGGACATAGCATTTCAGTAAATCAAAGCCACACCCAGGCAGAGTGCATAGAAGCAGGAAGGATTTTTGCAGTGGAGGACCAAGGGAAGGCTTCCAGGGGCGCATAACACACACACTAGAGCTGGAATTAGGAGCCAGCACCGAGTCTGGGAGTGTGACAAGGGAGGCAGGGCTGTTCCCTCAGGGATGCTGAGTCTCAGCCTCCTCTGGGGACCTGAGTGTCCCTGGGCAGGGGCAGGGTGCTGATGCTGAGGAGCAAAGCAGTCCAGCAGTGTCTGGATCATTGGTTCTTTTGCTCACTCCCTCACACACAAAAAGTATCTAGGTAGCAAGAGAAGGTCATTTTTCTGGAGGGAGGGCAGTGTTTTTCCAGCTCTCTGTATTCACAGTACACTAGGGGAGATGAGACACAAATCATGTGATCTGGAGACAGAGGAGTGCCAAGTAATTGATAAGACAGACAGGGCTGAGCAGCTCCAGGGAGCAGGAGGTGACCAGCTGAGAGAGGTGGCAGCTTTGGAAGGGGTCTGTGCTTTAGCAGGTGGTTATGGAAGGCAGGATGTGGACTTTGGAGAAGAAAGAGGTGGGAGGAAAGTCCCAGAAGGCCTTGCAGGAGCTGTGCAGCAGCAGCAAGAGTGAGCAGAAAGGGAGGCTGGAGGAATGAGATCAGAAGACAAGACTGCACCTCAAATGAGGAGGCCTCCAGGAGCCGGGCAGAGGCATCTGTGTCCCTCCAGGGAGAACTTGCACACAGGACACAATGGCAGACAAGAGAGCCTGGTTACAAAAGGACTCTTTCCAATCACCATTTTAACCTCGTTGTTCGCGTTTTTTAATTTTCTGATTCAGTTTCTCAACTTTTAATCCAAAGCTCAGCTAGAGAAGCTGCTGTTTTCAATTTGTATTATATTTTTTTCACATTTAATCCTCTTAGATCCCATTTCTGCTGGGTTAGTGAACCCACTAATCAGGCAAGCAGCGAGCAGCAGCCAGTCTAATTATGAAGAAGAATGAGTCAGGCAGAGATGGGTCAGGGCATCAGGGGGTTGCATGCTGCCAGGGAAACCGCCCTGGGGCAGGTGGGGCCTCAAGACCCAGACACTCCTGAGGATGGTGCCTAGGGACTACTCATCACCTGGTGAGGGTCCCTATGCCCCTAACCTGGCTTGGTTTCCTTGTCATCACTACCACTTCACAGGTGGCTCTGTGACAAAGCTACCCTTATTCTTCAAGGATCAACTCAAATGCAGCCTCCTCTGGAGCTTTGTGGAGGGAATCCAGGCTCAGGAGGAAAAGACTGGTTCAGGGCAAAGGGAAGGAGTGCCAGCTCTGTGACTTGGGGTATGGAGGTGGTGGGGGCTCTTGTAAACCTCAGTCAGTTCTTGCCAGCCTTATATGATGTTGGAAGAACTAAGAGTCAAAGGGTGGGAAGGTGGGAAGCATTGTCCCCCTTCCACGGAGACTGACTGGTGCATTCACAACCCGAATTCATGACCCTGCAGGGAGTAACAATAACCTCACAGAGGAGGGTCCTCAGTGGGATGGGGGCAGGGGAACGGGAACGTGAGATTACCCATGAGAACATGACCAGTATGCAATGTGTTCCTGCCCATGGCTGCCTGGAGCCATCAACTGTTTCTTTGTATTTGGAACCCCCTTTTCATTCCCAAATACCTGGCCCACGGTGCCTCATCCAAACAGGGATCCTCCTCTCAAACTTCTTCTGTGGAGCCTTCATCCTCTCTGCAAAAAGCCAATACCTTCCTCTTCTGCCTTTTTCTGTGCCTCATACACACTCAAATATCAGTCCAGCTCACCTCATTGATGTTCACATGTGTATTCCTTATTCTACCAGCTCATTGGAAACAGAGACTACAAAATGTTTTCCTCAAAATACACAATGAGAAAGTAGATTCTCAGTAAATCTTTAAGTAGAACATCTGTCTCTGTGTGCTGAGCTATAAAATGTAAAAATCTCTGGGTTATCCCATTTTTTTACACACCTCCAAACGTGGTTTTTGCACCTTAAAAAAAATAAAAGTCACATTTGAAGAGCTGATATTGAATTCCTTTTCTGATGCCAAATGACTCCGCTTAAATTCAGCCTCACAGAGTCACCTGCAGAAACAGAACTGGGGGGTACAGGGGATGGGATAAATGTACCCCATGTGTTTCCTAATTTACAGGAGGAAATAGATTATATTTTGGAATTCTAATAAAAGAAATGTCCACATATGTGTACAAGGTAACTTATACGTTACTATGCCAAGACAGTAAAAAACACCAAGAGGCTTTAAATGGTTAGAAAAAGAAAGATCTTATTTTAAAAATAGAACAATACAATGCTGTCCTGGAGGAAACTCAACAGGAGATCTCCAGCGCCCCACCATTAGACAGAGCAGAGCTATTTCAGCACCGTGGACAGTGGCACCACCTCTTCAGTCCCCAATGGCGCTGTCCTGCTGGAATCTAGCACCTAGAGCGACAAGTCAGTTAAATTTACCACTGGGGATGACAAAAGAAGAGATGTAGAGAGGACAGGAGGGGGGTGACCACTCCATGGATGTTTGGATCCTCATATCAAAGATAAGTTACCATGGAGCCCACTGTCAGGGTCTATGACAGACACCAAGGTAATATGCAGAATGGCATCTTTAGGGGCTGTTGCATTTTGTTATTGGGTGGGTGAACTGTAAACCCACACTTTACACTTTGGTTTAAGAACCCAGTTTCAGAGAACATTAACACAATGAGGGAAGCTTTGGAAAAGCCCGCTCAGTGAAAGCTGAAATTCTAAGGTACAGGTTCAGAGAAGGGAGGGAGCAACTGGAACGAAGGGTGGACAAAGGAAGGTTGTTTTGTGCTGAGATACCAACACCTGGAAAGACTGGAAGGTCCCCTGCACCTAAAGAGAACACATGGCATGAGAAACAGAAAGAGCAGGGCAGGGGTGTTGCTCACTACCAAAGCAGTGGCTTCCTTTCTGTCCACACCTCTTTCCTTCAACTTATTTGGCACAAGTTCTTTGATTCTTCACCATGTCTCTCTTCCCCTCCCTGGGTTCCCCATCCCTAAGAACATGGGTTTTATTTACTTTCCAACTTATTTCACTCCTCATGTCTGCTAATTATTTTATATGTCCATGTACCAAACATTAATTCAATGCCTAATATATGCTCAAAGTTTCTTAGACACTTGAAAAATCTTCCAAGTGGTCAGATGGCCTTTCTCATGCTTTATTCATCAATTAATTTAATAATTATTGAGTGAATTGTGAAATAGGCAAGAAGTCAAGCCCAAGGTTGCAAAGATGATGGAGACATAGCTCTTCCATCAAGGAAATTGTAGCCACTTGTGGTGGTCTGATTGTAGAATGTCCTCCATAGCTTCAAGTGTTTGTGGTAAAGCCTCCTACTTAGTCCCAGCTAGTGGAGTTTTTGGGAGGTGGAGCCTTATCATGTGAGGTGTGTCACTGGGGATAGGCCTTAAGGCTTATTAGTCCAGCCCACTGGGCATTCAGAGCTCACTCCTGCTGCTTCCTCCCTGCTGATGTGACAACATGCCCTTATGCTATCCCTGTCCTGATGGAACTTCCTCTTAAACCATAAACCTAAAGATACTCTCTCCTCCCATGAGCTGCTTCTGGTTGTGTGTTTTGTCCCAGGTACAAGAAGACCACTGCAACTCAAAGACAGCTGGGTGAGACAGGTATGGAAGCACTGTCATAATAGTGTGAGAGAGGTCACCTGGGAGAGAAGAGGTGTTATGGGAATCGGGGGATGGAAGAGCAACTTGTACATGGTGAGGATCAGGGAACATGTATGAACCATACACACACTGAGTGGGTCCTTCACATACTAACTCAAAATTATGCTAGATTTTGCAACTCTCTCATTATTAAGATTTTATTGTATGAACATGTTGCATATTGGTTATATTCCCATTGGGTAATATTCTTATGCTCCCCATCCCCTACCCTGATTCCACTGAGGACCTTCCTCTGTGAAGTTATCAGAATTCACTCTGGGTTATAAATGCACCAATGGGTCTCTGTGGAAGGGGTATAATGCCTCAGAGTACAGCTTCCCACTCCATGGCTCCTAATTCTTCCAACATCCAATAAGATTGTCAAGAGTAAAGAGAGGTCAGCATCAGTTCTCCCCTACCTTCCAAGTCACAGAGCTGATACCTTCCTTTGCCCCAAATCAGTCTTTTCTGACTGAGTTTGGATTCCCTCCAACCGCCCCCTCCCCAAAAGCTGCATTTGGGTTGAACCTTTGGGAACAAAGGCAGAGTTGTCATCAGAAAGAAACAACAAACAAACAACAAAGGAAAAACAAAAATTAGATGTTCACATATATCCATATTTTCAATAAATATAAATGGACCAAATTTATTTTTAAGAAAAGCATGGGAACTGAATTTAAAAGTACATTTTGTTTGTAGTTAGCAATTAATATATAAAATGAAAGAGCAGAGACATTGAGATAAAAGCATTGAATATGTGCTAAATAAAGTGTATTTGTAGAGAAATATTAATGTTAGGCTCAGATTCAATGTGTAAGGTAGTTCAAAAGTCAAAGGACCAGATGGGCTATTTCATATGAATAAGATACAATATAAAATTATATGTGTTAAATATGTATAAACCTTTATGAAGCTAATGCTATAGGCTAAAAACATAAAATGAAATTATTAAGAATTCAGGGAAAAATGACAAATATATACTCATAGTAGGCAATAGTAATATTTTTTAGAAATAGGAGCAGAAATAAACATGAATCTAGAAGGTTTAACACAAGATGTTTTATAACAGACATTCCTGTAAGCAGAGACATATACATAGACATGGAAATACATATAGTTTTCCCCAAAATAACTTCTTTTGAAAAGATTTATCTAAATATTCTGAGCATTTGAGTATGTCGTATGCACAAAAGAAACCTTGTGAGTTTTTTATTGATATCTTTATTATCCATAATTAGATACAGTATATGAGCAGATCTTACGATGGTACCCCCATTTACCTCCTCTCTGTCCCCAATCCACTGGGTATCCTCCTCGTTGGGCATACTGGATCAGTCCATGTTGTAGGGGGTTATGAATTGTGCAAGAGGTAGCCAGTCCCCCCCCAGCTTTGTGTGTTGTTGCTGAGGGGGGCAATGTCTCTGGATATTTTCCCCCACCATGGCTCTTACATTCTTTCCACCCCCTCTTCTCCTCAGTTCCCTGAGTCATGGTGGGTGAGTTTTAAGTCTGCTTTATTGTTGAGATCTTAAGTGTCTCTGGACTTCTGCTTTGGGTTTTGTTGGATATCATTGGTGTCTGTCTCATTGACCTATCCTGGGTTATATGACTTGCTGTGGTGATAGGTCTCTTGTTTATTACACCACATTCTCATAGGTTTCATTTCGGGCCTAGATGATAGGCCAGGGGTGGACCAGCGCCTAGAGCCTCCAGAATCCAGCACAGAATCCTTGTGGTTTTTAAAAGCCAGGCAAATTTCCAGTTTTACTAATTGTAAAGAGTGTGCTGCTTGACTTAATTACATACAGCTAACTTCTCTCCAATCACTTCCCACTTCGCCTTGATTAAGTACAGCCTTATCTATGGATGATGGGCATCTTATCACTCCTCACCCATTGATTTCTCCTTTTTGATCAAAGCAATGCCATAAGTTGTAGGCAGCTCAAAAGTCCCCCCATTGAATAATCAAAGGAACTGGTTGAGAGACGGCTCAGAGGTTTAAGACCCCCAGTTCGATTCCCTGGTACCCATGTAAAGCCAGATCCATAGAGCAGCACATGTAACTAGAGTTTTGCTTGTAGTGGCAGGAGGGCCTGGTGTTCTCTCTCTCTCTCTCTCTCTCTTTCTCTCTCTCTCTCTCTCCATCTCTTTGCTTGCAAATTAATAGATAAAAATAAAAAACAAATGTGAACATATCAAATGAATGGTGTTGTTTTCTTTGAGCATGGCCATATAGAATATGTATATTCTATATATTGAGACTGCAAGGGACCTTTTATGAGAGACAAGAATTTGCACTGTGGTGTTTGGGGTGTTATGATGGTCAGCTTAACTTTATTAGCATATACTACCCAGTTATCTAATCAAACATGAATCTCGGTCCTGCCATGGAAAGATTTCATGGGTGTGGTTAACATCTACAGTCAGGTGTCTGAAAGTAAAGGTGATTATCCTTATCAATGTGACTGGGCTTCCCTCAGTCAATGGATGACCTAAAGAGCCCAAAGAGAGATTTCTGACTGTCTGAATGAGGAGACTTGCAAGTTTCCACTATTGTGGGAGCCAATTCCTTTAAATAAATCAATGAATTAATAAGCAAACAGACAAGTAAGTGTGTGTGTGTGTGTGTGTGTGTGTGTGTGTGTGTGAGAGAGAGAGAGAGAGAGAGAGAGAGAGAGAGAAGTACTAGTTGGACAGATACCTGACTCTAAGCTCCTTTAAGTTACCTTGTTTCTCAAAGCACTCAATGAGATAAAAAATATGGTTTTTGAAGTTTGGGTTCTGTGTTTCAACCTGACCACATCACTAACAAATCTTGTGACTACCTACTCCAAAGAGTCTCCTTTCCACATGAAGATAATGGAAATAAGAATGGATCCCCAGAGCTTATTTTCCATTAGAAAGAGGAATTGCCATAATGCATACAAAAGTAGTTAGTATTGCATTTAGGTTCGAGAACTCTGTTTCCTAATCCAGCCTTGCTCTGAACTTGAATTCAGTGTGTATGAATGTCTGTATTTGGATGCTTGGCAAATTGGGGCCTGAGATAAAAATGACCTAGCGTGGGAGGCTGATACTTCACTGTCACGTGACGTGAAACTTGACAGCCGTCATTCTGTGACATGGTGGGATTTGTTTCCAGCATATGGAATTCAAAGAAAGCATGTGTTCAGCTAGTTTTCCTCAGAACCCTCCAAAATGTTTCTCATACAATAGAGTAAAATTGCTCTTAAAAAGTCCCTGCCATTTATGGATAATTAATATGCATATTAAGCATTCTAAATATATATTTCATCAAATGGCAACACAAATTGCCTGGGGCACTCTAGGCATGCGCACATCACCAGGCTGGACCTGGTACAGAAGCTGGGGATGGCACTGTGACCGAGTCTGTTCCAACCAGCAGGCACCCAACCGGAAATGGCAGGTCTGAGGAAGGCAGGAGGACCAAAGACAAACCTGTCTCCTTGTTTTCTGCACCCACAAAAGGCAGAGGGGGTGGAGAATGAAGTGACAGTTCCTTGTTTAATTGTGTCTGTCTTTGATTTTGAGTTTCAAGAACAGAGGAGACTCAGAGTCAGGGAAACAAGGCCAACCAGACCCAAGGACCCACAAGGCAGCTGGGAAAGGATGGAGGCTGTGCCCAGAGCTGTCTGTCTTGCAAAGAAGGTATTGCTTCAACCCAGTAAGGACAACTCTCCCTCAACCGCCAAGATGACTCTGTGACAGACACTGGTATGCACCATGGCTTGGGCTTTATTGGAGTCTAGAGGGAAGGACTTACAATGACAGAGTGTGGGAAGCTGGGGAGGCGGCTTAGCCAGTCAAGTGCTGGCCTTGTTTGCACAAGAATCTGAGCTCCGTCCCTGGATCTATGTAAAAAAGCCAGATGCGATGGTACTTGCTTGGAATCTCAGTGCAGAGAGACAGAGAAAGGAAGATCCCCGGGGCTCACTGGCTGGCCAGTCTAGCCTATTTGGGTAGTTCCAGGCCACTGTGAGACCTTGTCTCAAAAAAGGTGTATGACATCTGAGGAATAATACCTGAGCTTGTCCTCAAGTCTCCTCATGCACATGAGGGCACCCACATACATGTGTGTTCATACACACACACACACACACACACACACACACACACACACACACACACGTGCACACATGGAAGACAGTCCAACATTTAGGGTTTGACTTCTAATCCCAACACAACAGGTGACAGACATCATGTGCCAACGACAAGATCTCAGCGTCCTGTTCCTTCAAGCGTGACCCAAGTGTAATGATCACAAGAGAAAAATGTCACAAGTCCCAAGCTGCAAGTCACAGACACTTGTGTGTGTCTTAGTGGAGCTGGGAGCCCAAGGGGACATGACCCTGCCTGGACTTGTTATCACTGGTTGGGATGTAGGAATTAAAACAGAGTGGTGGGGACAGAGTGAGCAGGTACCAAAGTGTCGGATCAGAATTGTGCCTAGAATCTGGAATCCCCAATGCTCAGGTGGAGGTGGGAACAAGTGAGGAGGGAGGGCTGAGTCATGGCCAACCTTGAGGATGGACTACATCCTGCCTCACTGTGCCATCTCTCCACTCCTTGTGCCCATCCCCACTGGAGCCAGGCGATATGACGAGGACCCACACGCAGGTCTTGCAGGAGAAGTAGGTGAGTGACCCAGTGACCTATGCAAAACAGCCAGGCTGGTTTGACTATCAAGATGGGGCGGGGGGAGCAGGCATCAGAGACCCAAAACAATTGCTTTGGAAAATAAGCAATGGCGATGGGTGGGGCTTGGGAAGGTCTCCTCCCACTCCTGGGGAGAGGAGGTCCCTGAACCCACAGCGCATTGCCTTATTAGGCTCTTCTCTGGTCCAGATGGCAGGCTGCCCATCTGTGCTCTAGTGCCCTTTCAGGGCCGGAAGGCAGGAGGCACGAGTGGACATGGGCACCTGAAAGCTCTTGGCCTTTCTTTCTCTCACGTCTCATTGTTCCAAGTAAGCCCTAAAGCCTGGGGCCTAGCAGGGGAGAAGGGACAGGGACAAGGGACAGGAGACTCAGGCTGGAGGGGAAGGTGTTGAGAAGCAATCCAGGAAACCATGAGGAGGCCAGGAAGAACAGTGTCTGTTGTCACAATCTAAGGCCAACCTAGTCACATTGACTGAGTTTTTCCCCCTGGCTCTATCTCAGTCCTTGTCCCCTACATTGATGACAGCGAGGCGAGTCCTAGCTGTCTCCTATTGATAATATACAGTGGGAAAAGGGACAGAGAGGCCTTGGGAGATGGCTTATGCCATGCAAGCATGAGGCTTTGATTCTGGGTGCCCAGCACCCACATAAAATGTCAGGCATGAAGGCCCATTATCCCAGCATGGGGGAAACAGAAAGATCCGCGGAATTGTGTTGGCTACCTTGTCTAGGCCAATTGGTGAACTCTGGTTTTAGTGAGACACCCCATCTCAAAAAGTAAAGTGGATAGGAATTAGGTAAGGGATCTGACATCAACATTGAACCTCTGCAAGCACACATACTCACGGGTACCCCCCTCCCATGCAGACACAGAGAGGAAGACGTGTAAAGCAGCGTTGATGTTCTGATGACCATAGGGGTAAAACAGTACTTTTCCTCTTCATTCCCTTCTTCTTCTCTTTGGCTTCGAAGTCAGTTTTCATACTGGAATGGCACTTGCCAAGATCCTGTCGGTCACAGGAAGAAGAAAGTATAGGGGGACCTAAGAGAGGGTAAAAAGATTGGGCTCCAGTCATGGGGCTGTGCTTGTGGGGGGCTCAGATGTGTGCCCCGTCTGTGTGCATATGTGTGATTTGTCACACGCGTTCCTCGTGCCTTTTATCTCCCCCTTTATGTGAGTGGCAGTAATTCAATGACCCAGGCAGTGTGACTGTCAACACCACCCTTTGATGAGCAGAGCCATGCTTCCCGGTGGTGACATGGTGTGCTCATGTACAAACCTCTACCCCTCATTCGACCGTCACAGACAGGCACGATTTACAAAATTAAAAACAGAAATCGCACGAGCAACTGCAGCAAGTTGTGTCTCATAAGTCCACAACAAGTGCCAGACATATGCTCCAGTGGCTTTATCATTGCAAGAGAGGTGGCTCTGAAGGAAAGTTCTCAGCAGCTGCAGGTTTGGCCCTTGTGTCCTTCAGATGTCCACTGGCTTCAGTGGACTTGGGAGCCGAGGGTGGTGAGGTGGGGTCTCTGGCCAGCTTGAGTTTCTACTCAGGAGTCAGAGCTCAGCCTGAGCTTGTCAGGCCCTTGGAGGCTGTACTCCTGGGCTGGGGCCAAGTTCTGATGGCTGGTAGGCCTGGGTCAGATCTCAGTGCTTCACCAGCCCTGTCTCTGTGTTACATTGTGTGTGTGTGTGTGTGTGTGTGTGTGTGTATGTGTGTGTGTGTGTGTGTGTGCCCACGTGCAGGTTAAAATGTGTGTGGAGGCTAAAGGATAACTTTAGGTGTTGTTTCTCAAGCCCCACCCACCCTTTTTGTGAGACAGGGTCTCTCAGTGGCCTAGAGCTTGTCGAGGTTAAAAATACACGTTTATATTTCGACTTCAAGATCAGCCATGACTCAGCCCTCCCTCCTCACTCAAGCGTGTTCCCACCTCCAACTGAGCATTGGGGATTCCAGATTCTAGGTGCAATTCTGATTTGATACTTTGGTACCTGTTCACTCTGTCCCCACCACTCTGTTTTAATTACTACATCCCAACTGTGATAACAAGATAGGTTTGATGGGCAGCAAGTCCCAAGGATCCTCCTGTCTCCGCCTCCCCAGTGCTGGGAGTACAAGGGTGTCCCACCACACCTGGCATTGTTACATTGGTTCAAGGGTCAAACCCGGGCCCTCATGCTTGCCAGGCAGACACTTTATCTCCTGAGACGTCTCCCTATTCTCTTAGGTTGTTTTAGGGAAATGCTTCGCATACCACTTAAAATATAGATACTGAGCACCATATTGTGAAAATTCTTCTTATTTCCTCCCAAGCCATTTGTCATTGACACATGACCAGAGAGACCACCAAATATGATTGTCACCTGTTTGGCCTCTAGCATCCAGGTGTCACTGTCACCCCAGGATGATGCTCTGACAGAAGAAGTGTTCTGATGGCTTCTGAGAACAAGGAGTCAAGGAGGATAGAGGCTCCTGAGGACAGCTCTGTCTCGCTGCCCAGGGTACCCCGTGGCTCTCCATCTCTGGCTCTGCTCATGTGAGACTGCGACATGTGTAGCCGTCATGAAACCATGAATCAACCAGCCCAAGCATCCAAAGACATCGTGGGGAATGGTTTTACTCAGCTGACAAACCTGTCTGGGACAATCTTCCTCCAAAATATCTGACAAAGAGTCTACATTTCATCTGGCTTAAACTTCTGGTAGTTGCTGTGATAGTTTGAAGGAATGTTCCCCATAGACTCAGATGATCTATTAAAGCTTGTAACTGGGATTTTCAGCTGCCTGGCTGGAAGAGGTGTCACTGTGGACGGATCCTGGGGGCCAGATCTGAATTCCAAGCCAAAGGTACATAGAGAGGTTTGCGTTCTGCCTGGTTCCCTGCTGCTTGCTGTCCATTTTGTGTGGTACTGGCTGGTGATGGTTTCTCCCTGCTTAGATCTGTGAAAGGTGGCCAGTCCCTTTAACCATGAATGGAACTTCCCCAGGATCTGTAGCCTGAAATAAATCCCATTCCTCCAAAAAACTGTGTCTGCTTGAAAGTTCATCTCAGCTGCGTGGAGCTGACCACAATAGTTGCCTTTGACATTGTAAGTCAGCGTAATCTACTGTATGCATGGAACGCTAGGCTCGTAGCCAGGAAGGAAAGAATTCACACCCTGTGCCCTCCTGGCAGCTCCAGGCCTACTGAAGATACAGACTTTGAGAAAGATGGGGGACGAGTGCGATGGGATAGGCAGGGGCATCTGAGCAGGGCTTATGTGCTAAGGTACTTACTTTGCACTTTCAAGACGAACAAGAAACACCTTGAGGTAACTCAAGCCCCTCAGCAGCCTGATTTGTTGACAGGAAGCCAGACATTGCTCCACAGAAATCACTGTGGAGGGGCTGGAGAGATGGCTCAGTGGTTAAGGCACTTGCCTCCAGTGCCTAAGGCCCTGGGTACAATTCCCCAGTACCCACATATGCCAGACCCACAAGGTGGTGACCCTGGTGCTTTCTCTCTCTCTCTCTCTCTCTCTCTCTCTCTCTCTCTCTCTCTCTCTCTCTGTATTTCTCTGCTTGAAAATGAATAAATAAAAAATACCTTTAAAAAAAAGAAAGAAAACACTGTGGAGTGTGCACTGGAAGCAGAAGATGGACCAGTGTCTTCTCCATAGCACAGCATTGGAGAGGCTGAGATCCCCTTGGAGGAGTGTGCCTGGGGGATGTCAGAGAGAGACATGCCTGCATCCCTACACTGCACAGCGGATACAGATCTGGAAGTACTGTGGGAACCAGCATCAGCATCACCAGTGAGAGCTCTGAGAACTACAGAGGGCAGTATCCTGGTTGAGTTTGGGATGAGAATGGCGCTTTCTCCCCATGCCTCCTCACATTCTACCCGAGTCATGAAAAACACCAGATAAATGCCAGTCATGCCCTGTCCTCTGAGATGTCTGAAAGGCACTAACCAAGACGTCAAAGTCAGCAAAGACAAAGCCAAGAGCTTTTTCATGGTAAGTGAATGTAATATGACTGCCTAGATCAGATCCTTCAGCCAAAAGGGACTTCAGGAAGTAATGAGGAAATGTAAATAAAGCATGGACTTCAGTTAACAATGCCTGTCAATGTTGGTTCATTACTTGTTTTTTTCTTTTATTTCCTTTATTATCCATATTTAGATACACTGAATGAGCAAATAATCTGTTGGTATCCCCAGTTCCTCAATTTCTCTCTTCCCTGTCCCTAATCATCTGGATATCCTCCTCCGTGGGCAGTCTGGATCAGTCCATGGGGTAGGGGGTTGTGAATAGCCTAGGAGTCAACCTGGTTCCACCCTCTTTGTATGGTGTTGGTGAGGGGGGCCATGTCTCTGGACATTCTCCTCCACCATGGCTCTTACAATCTTTCTGCCCCTCTTCCGCTCAGTTCCCTGAGTCATGGTGGGTGAGTATTAAGGCTGCTTTATTATTGAGGTCTTAGGTGTTTCTGTACTTCTGCTTTATTTAGGTCATGTTTAAAATTGTTGGTGTCTGTCTCGCTGACTTATCCTGGGTTGACTCTGATTGGCTATGTTTTTATAGGTCTCTTGTTTTTCCCATCACTCTCTGTGGGGTTTCATGTGACGAATTTTCTGTATCACATACAATATTCCTAACAGGTAAGACCCAGAATATAAGAATTGTCTGTACTATGTTGCAAAATTTCTGTACATTCAAAGTTGTTTTACAGTAACCAGTTCATTTTAGAATCAATGTGAAATAAAAGACAAAATTTAAAAAGCAATCATAGAGTCCTTGTTAGAAATTGTGTAATCCAGAAGACAATTGAATGATGCATTTAAGTGTTGAAAGAAAACCTCAATCTCTAGGAAGATTACTCAGCAGTTAAAAGTGCTTGTTCTGTAACCTGCCCACTGGAGTTCAAATCCCAGGCACCCATGTAAAAGCCAGATGCAGAATGGTGTGTGCATCTGGAATCCCAAGGCACCTATGGCCAGGAGCGTCATGAAGCTTGCTACATCAGCTAGACTGGCATTCACAGTGACAAAAGACCTGATCTCAAAATAAGATAGAAGGTAGGAATAACAGCCAGAAGTTACCCTCTGAGCTCCACACACACATGGTAGCAGGTGTGTGCAGACACACATGTGCATACACAAATAATAACATGTACATTTGAGCAATCAAATATTTTCCTAAAACATCCACCCAAAATTCTGTAGGAACAGAAAAGACTCCTCAAAAGTGAAGGAGAAATTATGACAGGAGGACGGACGTTGAGATCAATGGAACAGAAGAGACAAATCAGAAATAAACCCACATAAATTTCACCGACAGCTTTTCAACATAGATCCCACGGGCAAGGTTGGCTGGTATAACAAATGGTGCTCAAAGGACTTCGGACCTTGAGGCAGACGTAGGGGTCTTCACGCTGCTCTCCTGCCACCAGCAACAATCATATTGCAATTGATCATGGAAATAAACACGAACTCCAAAGCCATAAAACTAAGGAGGCATATAGAGAATAGATCTACAAATGAATTTCCAAGATTTCATGGATAAGATTCCACGAGCATTTTGAAAAGGAATGACTTTAAAGCACCCATCACTGTAGAAAATATCAGGATGAATGGTTCCTAGATTTCTATATGCCAACTAGAAAAAAAAAATAATTAAACATTTTTTAAATGCTCTTTACCAGAAGGCAGACAGGACAAGGCTTGAAAAGGGGGTCATCAGAGGGGATTGTGATCAAGATACATTACACATGTCTATAAAAATGGTTAATAAATTTTTTAAAATCACTTACAAAAATAGGTAAAAGTAAGACACATAGCTATTTTTTGGAAAGCAAACACTAGGGAAAGGGAAAGACAATGTACTCTGGGGGAACATTTACACCTAACACATACATCTAACAAAGATCTGTTTTTCAGATGACAGGAGCAGTGTCTACAGCAAATTTGCAAAAGCACAACCAGCTTATTTGTAAATGAGTACAAGTTTTGAACAGATACATAGCAGAAGAAAATATACAAAGATCCAATATGCTCAAAAAAAAAAAACCCTCAATAGTGCTAATCATTTGGAAAACACAAATTAAAACTCCAAAAAGGGATTGGACAGATGGCTTGGTGGTTCAAGGAACTTGCTTGCAAAGCCTGATGGCTCAAGTTCAATTCCCTAGTACCTGTGTAAAGCCAGAAGCCATGTCTGGAGTTTGTTTGCAATGACAAGAGGCCCTGGTGTGCCCATACTCTCTCTGTCTCTTTGTCTCTGTCTCTGTCTCTCCCTCTCTTTCCCACCCCTTACCTCTATGTTTTAAAAACTTCAGAAAGACACATGCTCGAGTAGTTAAAACTTAAAATCAGATCCATGGCATGTATTGATGAGCCTGGGAAACAGCTAAAACTCTCAGACTTTGAGAAATGAGAAAACTTCTGAAAGCTTCTTATAGAGCTAAGCATCCACTTACAAGTAAACCCCACCTTACTAATTGTCATAGTCAGTCACATGCCACTGGGATGAATCTCCAAACCAGGCACAATTTTGGGGAGGAAAGTATTTATTGAACTAACAGATCCAGGAGAAGTTAAGGAAAAGGTTGGCCCCCTTACACAGATCCAAGCAGAGACAGACAGAGGCCCAGCACCTCCAGAAGCAAGCAAGCAACTCTAACACATTGTAACATTGTAACTCACAAATAGCAGAACTGCCAGACTTGGGTTCTGGCTGCTTTTTTGCATATGTATCCCTAGTATTTTGCATCCAATTTAGAAAGGGCCAGACCCCAGGAGGCCAGGCCAAAGTGACACCACCTCCAGCTAGAAGGCTGGAGACAATTTACAATTATAATAAACCTTTGATTCTATTGAGGGACATCTATGCAAACTACCACACTAATTTATCAATGAGATAAGAAACACTGACTCAGGCAAAGGCTTATAATGTGCAGTCATAACAACTTTTTCTTAAGAGTCAAAACCCAGAAAGATTCCATATCCTAGGAACTGGAGAAGGGGTTGCCCAGGGCTGGGTGAGGGAACAGAAAAGATCATTTATAGATGATAAAAATGTTCTTAGTATTGTGGTGATGGTTACAGGCTTTATTCCTTTTCTCAAACCTTACCAAATTGTGCTTAAAGCAGATATATTTTAGATGCAAATTACTCTTCAACAGTGTAATGCAAAATGGTTTACTGATTGGCTAAGAGATCTGCTCAGTGACAAGTAACCCTTAACTGGAAGTGGGATCCACGGCATAATCCTATGGGGATCAAGAACCTGGGCTCCAAGGGAAAATTCCCACTACCAGAGAGCTGCAGAGAGGCTACACCCAATAGAATCTTGCCAAATTATCTATGTTTGTTTCATTTAACTTATACTGATCTCACTCTCTGATGGAGATTCTGTTTATATTTTTCAGAAGGCAGTGAGAGAGCCCTGAACAACCCAATTCCACTAAGAAATGGGATGATGTTGATATCCTGGCAGGAGACAAACCACCTCTGGCCTTCACACAGGGCCCAAATGAAACCTACAAGAAAGTGATGAGACAAACAGGAGACCAATCACCACAGCAAGTCTGATAACCCATGAAGGGTCAATGGAGATAGACACCAATGATACCCATTACAACCCAGGGCAAAGATCCAGAAATACTTAAGATCTCAACAAAGCAGACTCAAATCTCACCCGCTATGACTCAGGAACTGAGCAGAAGAGGGAATGGAAAGAATGTAAGAGCCATGGTGGGGGAGAACATCCAGAGACATTTCCCCCCTCTACAACAATGCACAAAGGGGGGAAAAACTGGCTACATCTGGTTCAATTCATAACCCTCTACCCCATGGACTGATCCAGTATTCACACCAAGGGGGGTCCTCAGTGGGCAAGGGACAGAGAGGAGGGAAATGGGGGCACCACCACAAGATTTGCTCACACAATATATATAATTATTGATAATAAAGACATTAATTTAAATATTATATTGGGTCCAGATTGCACAAAGCCCCACACGCAAGGATACAAACTCCATGATTCCAGAGCTGTCTTATTTACCACCCTTGGTCCAGATTTGCTCATACAATATATCTAATTATTGAAAATATACCTAATTATTAATAATAGAGATGTTTAAAAAATCCACCTAGAATTGTGTCTGCCCCAAGAAAATGCTGCATATACCTTTATTAGATGCATATATTAACTAACTACCCATAGTCAGTGCTGGGACTTTGGTGTCTCCTTACACAAACAGACCCTACTTCTAGTTTTGTGGGGTGATAGACCCTACTTCTGTTTTTGTGGCTGTTTCCAAAGGGGGTTGGAGGTGGCTGTGAGTTGGGGTATGTGGTGGCCAGGAGAACTTAGGCTGCCCCATCCTTCATGGAACCATGGCATTTCTCATGGAAATGTGGGCTTTTATCCCCACAGAAATAAATGGCGGGGGGAATGTTTTCATATGTCCTACCCCAGCGCTTCCTGAATGAAAGATGAGTGGATGTCAGTGTTGTGAGGAAAGGAACAGAAATCAAGTTCATTGAGATTCTAAATGAACCATTAACATGAGTTCCATCGGCTGGGATCTTGAGTGATGTGGTCAATAGTGTGATGGCTGAGAAATATGACCCTTGAGGACTCTCTCTCTCTCTCTCTCTCCCTCATGAATGAATGATGCCATTAGAAGGTTCCTATCATGTGCAAATGCAAAACTGTCCATCTTAGCTTTACCTATAAAAAAAGCTGTTATTACCTTCATAACTGGGAGCAGCAAATCAGAAATTAGAAAGAAGGTAAACTGACAGTGATTGATGCCCAAGGCTTTCTCCTGATTCGCTGATTAAACTCATCAATCTATATGCAGAAGATGTGTCCAAGGAAAAAAGGAGGCAACCAGCCTTAACAGTTCTGGTTGTCAGAACTGAGGGGGAAGGAGTCTCTCGGCTTGGCGGAGCACAGAAAACACAGGCAAAGAGAAAGGTAGACTGGGAGAATATTTTCCTCCAAGTAGAAGAAGCCCAAGGGACAGGGGGTGTCCCAGGAGGAACTGCTCTTGTTGAAGAAGTAAAGTGAGGAATGACGGGTTCCCCAGAGGGGCCATAAGATTGGCACATTTCTCCTTGGGAAACTGGAAGGTCCTCAGGGAATGAAGGGTCGGTGAGAGTTCTCTCCTACCCTCTTTGTTGATTAACACTCTCTCAGTCTGTTAGGTTCAAACTTCAACTCATCTTCTTGTTTTTAACAATTTATTTTTTGCAAGCACGCTGGGGGTTGGGGAGAGAAAGAAAAAAGAAACAGAGAGAGAGAGAGGGAGAGAGAGAGAGAGAGAGAGAGAGAGAGAGAGAGAGAGAGAGAGAGAGAGAGAGAGAATGGATGCACCAAGGTCTCTAACTGCTGCAAACAAACTCCAGACACATGTGCCACTTTGCGCATCTGGCTTTACTTGGGTACTGGGGAAATGAACCCAGGTCATTAGGCTTTGCAGGCAAGTGCCTTAAATGCTGAATCATCTGTCCAGCCCTCAACTTCTCTTCTTAATCCAACTTTTCCTGCTGGTCTTTCCCCAGTCCTATCATCTCCTCCTCCAAAAGCATCTCCTATCCTCACTTAGAGATCCATGGGAGCCTTTCCTGAACACTGTTGGGTTGTTTGGGCTCTTGCTGGTTTAGCCATTGGCTAGTGGGCATTTTAAAGACAGGCACTTTGGTAGATTGCTCTAATGAGTGCATCATCCTGATTGACACAATACAAGAATGTATTACCTACTTACTCAGTGACTGTAGACATTCACATCTATTAATACGAAATCATGAGTGGATATCTCTAAAACTCTCACCCAGTCCCATCACACCACCCACTACGCCACCATGATTTAAATCAGTAGCTAGTTACTTTTATACTTCCAGACCCTGCATGTCTGAATATCTGTGAGCCTGCCAGAGGCTCTGATAGGTAAAAGCCCCCCTCCACCGCCATCTTTCTTGCTTTCTAATGGCATGAGGTTTTCCATGGCTCTGGGCTCTGTCTATATCTTCACATGGCCTTAAGTTCTATGTACTACTGACCTCTCTGTCCCTTAGAAAGTATAACCTGTCATTGATGTCATCACCCTAATCCCAAATGGCCTCCTCTTATGTATACCTGAATTACATTTCAAAGGCCTTTATGACAAATAAGGTCACACTCGAGCATTTCTGGGTAATCATATTTTGGGGGAACTCTACCATTCAGCAAAGGGACCTTTTTCTTAGCCACATGATTTAGCCAGAATAGACCCAACTTCAGTTCTGGTTATCAGTCTTAAGACACCAAAATGACCGATCCTATGGTCACAGTAACTAGTCCAGACAAAGGAGCATCGCACCATGTCGTGACTAGCTTGTCATCGGAAATGCAGGGCCCTGGGACATGTAGTCAATATTGGGACCAAGAGATGGCCCTGGGACATGCAGTCAATATTGGGACCAAGAGAAACTGCAAAAACGGGAGCAGAGCAAAGGCTTGACGTGAAGAGAAAAGAGGAAGCAAGAGGTTGAAAGAATCCAGAAGCTAGGTGCTGGCCAGACACTTAGATCCAACCAAATATTGTCAAATAGTTCACTGTGGTCGTGCACAATAACCTCTCAAATCATCACAATCAGAGAGGGATAAATCATTATGATTATGATTATCATTATTATTCATAATAGTGATGGTGATTATTTTAGGTGTTAATGATTTATTTCATATCCTGTCATCATTAACTTCTCTCAGCACATGTAGAATAACTACTTGGCTTATGACTCACATACCATGACTAAGACATTTGCTGACATTCTTCATGAACTCGGTCTTTATATTTGAACTGTATGAAGGCTGAGAATATCTCTGAAGAGACGATAAAACACATACACCTTTGTGAGTAGCTATACAGGGGATGAAAATAAACATATTTATTTGCCATAGCAAAGTTCAAGGTCAACATCAGTCAGTCCCAGTGGTGATACAGAGGCAGAAGAAGATGAGCAGAACTGGGCAGGAGATGTCAGCTTTCCTAGTACCTAACATTACTGCATCTCACAACTGGGGAAGAACCTTATAGTAATAAGGGACGCTACTTGGTCAGACTAAACCCGTTTACAATGGGCTCAACACATTCTCTAAGAAACCGATTGCAGAAGTTACTGACCAGAAGGAGCTCATGAAAGAAAGGGTTTATTTCTGGCTTACAGTTTTGAGCCAGGGATAATGTGGCATAAACAGACATCCCCATAACTGTAAGGAGACATCACCAATATCTCACACACAGAATAGCAAACTGGCAGGGGCCAAGGGAGAGAAATTTCCTTCCCCTTAATATAGCCTTAGGGCGGGTTCTTGCAACCCTTTCCTGGAGTTGTTGGCTTCCTGGGTCTCTGGAATTTCCTTCCTGCACTGCCCTTCCAGGAAAGGATGTTTATTTCTAGCTCCCCTGAGCTTCCTCACATCCTGCCCCCTCCTGAGAGGGCTGCCTTCCTGTGAACAACATCAGAGACCCACCCAGGATTACTAAACAAGTCAAGTTGACAACAGAACCATCACGCTTGACTGTGTGTTTGGTCAATCCTCTCTGACGAGCCTTTTCCTCTTCTTGGCTTATGTTTATTTTTCTGTTTCTCAAATGAGTTTCTTCTTCACATACATTTGTTTATATAAATCCTGTTCATGGCAAGTTGTGTCCTCATGAATTATACCCATCTGCAGATGCTATATAAATATCCGTTGTTCAGCTTGTGCTATACGGATGTGTTCATTTAATTTCATTTATCATCCATCCATACATCCATTTGATAGATTTGTTTTATTTTATTATTTATTTGAGAGAGTAAGAGAAAGAGACAGAGAGAATGGGTGTGCCAGGGCCTCCAGCCACTGCAAACAAACTCCATGTGCACACAGAACCTAGTACATCTGGCTTTACATGGGTCCTGGAGAATTGAACTCGGGTCCTTCTGTTTTATAGGCAAGCACCTTAACCACTGAGTCATCTCTCCAGCCCAGTAGATTTTTTTTTAGCATCTTCCATGTGTCAGATCCATTGACATCAGCAAACCCCAGCCAGGCTTTGTGTGTTCATGCCCTCAGCAGCCTTGTGCTCCAGGGGAAATAATGAGAGATGGTGCATACCTGTAACATCAGTGTAGCTGATCAAATGCTAAGGATGAGTGTGATGACTCCCTGTTGGCACAGGGGAGGTTACCCCTTGGGAGGTCTGGCCAGGTACCTTCAGAGCATTGCATTTGAGGCACAAGACCTGGGTCAGACCACTTAAAACCACTGGCAGAAGACCAGAAAGGTTGTAAGCGGAGCAAGGAGAAGGTGGAACTGCGGGGTGGCATTAACACCTTGAATAAATTAAGATCAAGACATTCGTAGTTCTCGTAGGTCATCCGAGGAAGCAACTGCAGGTGTTATTAATGACTATGCTGGAGCCACAGGAATGAACTGGACTGGACA
Source organism: Zapus hudsonius (assembly GCA_004024765.1). Taxonomy (NCBI): domain Eukaryota; kingdom Metazoa; phylum Chordata; class Mammalia; order Rodentia; family Dipodidae; genus Zapus; species Zapus hudsonius. The sequence goes on from PVHP010014823.1 coordinate 24,792, forward strand.
GGGAAACCTAGTGGGCATGATCATCCTACCCCAGGCTAAGAGGAATCTGAAGACACTGACTCTCATTCCAGGTCCAGGAACAACCTGATCAGATTTGCTACAGAAAATCGTCACTCTGGTATATATATATATATATAATGTGTGTGTGTGTGTGTGTGTGATTGACTAAGAAGGAAGCAAGAATACATGCAGCCAGAAGGCTGTCACTCCAAGAGGGCTGGGCAGACAGGGGAGACAGACAGCTTCACTCAGGTAAAGGCACATCTCTGAAGTCCTTAAGGTGGGAACTAAAGAAGAGGACCATCTAGGAGCAGGTGGCCCTGCTGGAGGCTGGCCAGTGGGAAATAGAATGTGAGTCCTGGAGATGGTGGCGAGGCAGGACCTCGGCCTCAGAAAGCGTGGCTTCTTGCTCTTCCCTCATTCAGATGCACCTGGGCCTGTGGCCTGTGGCTCTAGCCTCACAGTGGATCTCTGACTAGTTGTTATATTTCCACCGCCCTGCCATATGGATGGTTTTGATATGCAGAAAACTTGGAAAATACAACCCATACCTGAGACAGTCAGCAGACTGCACACTGATTAAACAACAAAAAGAAAATTAAATTAGGAAAGTCGATGATAGATCACTAGAAGTATCCATTTTCCTCCCAGATCAGGGCTTCCAGGGCATGGACATGGACCAACTTAGCATCCTTAGAGATAGCACCTTGAGAACTGAGCCGCCCATCCCACAGTACCGTGTAGTTCAGAGTTCTATGTTTTCCAGCATTATGTGTGGTCCTGCCTTTCTGAGTCCTTTTCTATGAATTAGTCATGTTCTCTGTCTTTCCTGGAATCATTTAAAAGGGGGGTGGCTCTTGGCATGGGGCACATCAGACAGTACACAGTATTGGAGTCTTAAATCAATCACAGATTTTTTTAAAAAAAACCATGTATTACTCTAAGCAATTCATTTAATATTTTATCAAGAAAATATAATTAGGATTTTCAGAAAATATGTTTCTAGACGATCCAGGGAAACAGACACCACCAGTTGATAAGATTGGTTCTGGCTAAAGCTTCTTGGGTAGCTTGGCCTTGACCTTACACTTCTTCATCATGACACAATTCTGTGACGCTATTTTATTGACCACATGTGGGGAGCATGGTCCTTTGCCATGGGCAAAAGATAAATGATAAATAGCAGGTGAGCAGAACTGCATATTTCTTAGGCCAGCTCTGGTTAAAAGCAATGTATAAAGCAATTTGGCTTTGAGGTTCATGGGGCCTAATCTGCTGTTGGGGACCACTGACTGAAGGGTGCGAAGGTAACAATGGCACAAAGTCACCCCCCAGCAGTGCATTCTGGGGGTGTGGGGTAGGGATACTCCAAGACAAGGTACATTGTGTGATAACCCAGTGTGAGCGATTCTAATGAGTAGTGCCTGAGAAAGGCCTTGGGAGACTGGTCCTTCCACCTTCATGATCAGAATGCTGGATGTTCTGGTGCCAAATCAGACAGTGCACACTCTGTGTGTGTGTGTGTGTGTGTGTGTGTGTGTGTGTGTGTGTGTTAGAATCAGGCACAGAGACCATTATGTGTTTTCCAAGACCCCCCACTTTCCTCTGGGTACACAGCTTGTCCTCAGCTCAGAGCCTGGCCTCCTTGCAGTGGGCAACCATATGACTGACTCCAGCCAATAATGTCACCTCCAGGTTAGGCCCTGAGCCACCTCCTTTCTTTCTCCTCATCCTGTGTCTGACCAAGTTGAAGGACCTCATCCAGTCCACAGTGCTGTGGTTTAGATCAGAAATGTCCTCCAAGGGCTCGTGGGTTGGAGGTGTGGCTCCCATGAAGCAGTGTTCAGAGGGACTGACTCATGAGGGCTCTGACCTCAGTAATGGGTTCATCTGTGGATGGAGCCAAACTTTGATGACGTTATGGAGTGGTGAACTTGGAGGTAGAGCCTGGCTGGAGGAAGCAGGCCATGTGGTGTGCCTTTGAAAGATATATTCTGTCCCTGTGGGTTTTTCTCCTTCTGTGTTCCCCTCTCCACCACCCCACAGTCACTATAAGAGGAGTAGCTCTGCACCCCCACAGTGCTACTGCCACAATGTGCTGCCTCATCTCAGACCCAAGCAGTCATACAGCCAAATACACACCAAAGCCTCTGAAACCATGAGCCAAAATAAATCCTTCCGACTTTACACTCAGATATTTTGTCATAGTAACAGTAAACTAACTTAAGATAGGTTTCAGATTTTTAATAATAGCATGTGTATGTGTGTTCATATGTGTATGGGGCATGTGTCTGAGATGTGTGAGTACACATGTGTACACATGCATGTGTGCAGGTGTGTATGTGTGTCCATATGTGTATGGGGCATGTGTCTGAGATGTGTGAATACATAGGTGTACATGTGCATGTGTGCAGGTATTTGCTTTCATATGTGTATGGGGCATGTGTCTGAGACATGTGAGAACATAGGTGTACACGTGTATGTTACCTAGAGGTTGGTGATGTCTTCCTCAATCTCTATTTGCTTTATTTACACTTTGCTTACGGAGACAGGATCTCTCACTTGAACCCAGAGCTAACCGATTCAGCTATTGTGGCTAGCCAGCCTGCCCTGGGGATCCCCTGTCTCCCTCCCCAGCACTGGGAAGACAGGCAGCTTCCATGTCCACTGAGCATTGATGTGGGTGTGGGCGATCTGAACTCTAGTTCTCAGGCTTACACTGTAAGCACTGCCCCCACTAATCCATCTCCCCGGACCCAAGAAATATTATTTAAATTTATTCAATTCGGACACTTTCATACAGGTAAACAGTGCAGTTTTTGGTGTTGTTGTTGTTTTTTCAACTAGCCCAGGCTGACTTGGAATTCACTATGCAGTCTCAGGCTGGCCTTGAACTCATGGCAATCCTCCTGCCTCTGCCTCCCTAGTGCTTGGATTAAAGGCGTGCACCAGCATGCCTGGCTATACAAGCTACTCAATGCATTTTGCAGTCCCACCCGTTGAGGGAAATATTTAATATTTAAATTTTAGTGTCTATAAAAAATACTTTATTGGCACACAGCCATGCCCATTGGCACATAGCCATATTCAGCTCGTTGATTTGTATATGGTTTAAGGTTTCTTCCATTCTATAATTGCAACACTGAAGGAGACTGGACAATCCCAAAGGCAAAAATATGGCCTGTCTTCACAGGAGACACTGACCAGCCTCATTCTGGATGAATGAAGAGAATTCAGCCACAGGAGGATGGCCACATAGGGAATCATGGCTTCCGGGAAGGGGATACTTGGGAAAAACAGTGTCCAGGAATTTTCTAAGGTGTCAGTGGACTTTACAGCCTCCTTCTCTTAATGACATCTGCTTCCTGTCCCTGGTTTTCATCATGTCTGACAGGGACTTTTGCAACCAGGGGTCACGTGAGTCTTCCTGGAACTTCCCCTTGTGGACAGGAAGTGGGGGCACCATCAGCCCTCATGACAAAACCCCAAGTACGTTCATTGCCAGTGTGATGCTCTGCAAACCAGCCTGTGTCTCTGTCTTCCTCCTGAACCCTGCATCCTCCAATCCTCAGGCTGTCCATCTCTTCCTCTGAGCTCCCTCTTCCCCTGGCATCCCTCAAGCCACAAGTTTAAATATGGGATTGAAAAGATACAAATAAATCAGTCCTTTGTGCCCCCTTCGCACCACCCACCCCTCTTGGTCCTCAACTTCAAAAAACAGGCAAATAGAGGTCTGGTTTCAGGAACTGCTCTGTGCAGGGATTGAGGGACCCTTCATTCCCATTCCTTCTTTTTCCTCCTGTTACACTGCTCTGCCTCACTGATTGATAGAGATGATCGGTTGTTTACCTGACACACACACACACACACACACACACACACACACACACACAGTCATCTATTTTTTGCCTGGAATTCTGTGGCTTGATTTTCCAAACCCAAATATCTCATCTTATTCTGTGGGCCACTCTCATATGAAGCCTGGGCATAAAGTAACAACAATTGTTTCACTCCTAGTATTGATTTTGTTTCACCATAAGTATATTTGTTATAAAATGTTGTAATTCCCGTCATGTGACTGGGACAACACACCTGACCCAAAGCAGCTGATGGGAGGAAAGCATTTATGTTGGCTCACAGTCTCGAGGAGAAGCTTCATGATGCCAGTGGAAAGCATGGCATGAGCAGAGGCTGGACACCACCTCTGCCTCAGCAGGTGGAAAACAGCAGCAGGAGAGTGAGATGAGTTCTGACAGGGGGAGCTGGCTATAGCACCCCTAAAACCACCCCAGAAACACACCTCCTCCAGCAAGGCTCCACCTGCCAAATTGCCACCAGTTGGGGACCAAGTATTCAGAACATATGATTTTATGAAGGATATCTGATTCAAGCAACCAAAGGAATCACAGAGCTAGGAAGATGACTCAGTGGTTAAACATGCTTGCTTGCAAAGCCTGACAACCTAGATTCAATTCCCCAGTAACCGCATAAAACTAGATGCACAAAATGGTGCATGCATATGGAGTTTGTTTATAGTGGCAAGAGGCCCTGGTGTCCTCATTCTCTCTAAATAAATAAATAAATAAATAAATAAATAAATAAATAAATAAATAAATAAATAAATAAATAAATAAATAAATACTTTATAAAGGGAAACCCAATGTACATGACTGCTGAAGAACCGAATGCAATACACACAGGAGATCAAAACTTGTAATGTGTCAGATCTCCGGAGAGATGGTGTTGCGGTCAGCTTCCTAATTGCTGCGTAGGAAGAACCCAAACAAAAGCAGCTTGTGGAGGAATA
>PVHP010014824.1:0-38451 GCA_004024765.1 Zapus hudsonius
GCAAGCAATCCTCAGCTTAGCTCGCCTGTGTGCTGCCCCTCAGGCCACCAACCAACCAGGTCTCTTCCCTTGCACACCTGAGTGTGATGGCGAGGCTCAACCCAATTGGATGTTTAATTCACAAATGGGCCTTGGCCCCTTTTCTTTCTCCTGGTCTTTGCTTTGGTAAGGCTGCGAAGGTCTGCTGACCTCCATTAAAATACTATGGCGGAGCATTTTCCTGCATGTTTCTAAATGTATTTGTTTCTGGACGCTTTCCTGTTGTCAGGTGTGTGTGTGTGTGTGTGTGTGTGTGTGTGTGTGTGTGTGTGTGTGCGCGCGTGCGTGCGAGAGCGCTTTCCTGTTGTAAGATGTGTGTGTGTGTGTGTGTGTGTGTGTGTGTGTGTGTGTGTGCACAAACCTTCTTCAAGGCTTCTTCCCTGGAGATTTCTCTAGTGAAAGAGATTTTCTCCCAGCCAGCCCCCTTCCCAACTGGGTAAGACTTCCTTTCCGGCTTTGAGGCTTTCATCTAGCTCTCCCTCTGGATCCCAACTCTCCCTAAAATACAGCTCATTGTTCATAATTGACCCTTCTTGGCAACCATGTTTTCATTTCTTCTTTAAGTCAGAGAAGAACTCAAAAGTTGTGGTCCAATGGCCTGGGATCTCCTGCATCTTTACAGAATTTACCCCCTCCCGGGACCCCAAATCCTGTGCCACCAGCACTGTGGGTATGACTCCTCTCTCTCAGGCATATCGCCTGGTTACAGTGTCTCAAAGCATCACAAAATGTTGGAGAATCCTGGAGGCAAAACTGTTGTTCTCTTCATCTGCCCTGTCTTCCTTTCCTCCTCTCTCCGGCCCCAGTCCCTCAAGTCCACTGTCACCAACCTAATCTCTCTGTTCTATGGCCTTTGGCTCACACAGGATCCCTCTATCAGAAATCTTTTCCTCTTTTCCTCCTTAGCCGTCTAGATCAGGTTCTTCCTTCAAAACCCATTCAAGTGTAATCTCTCTTGCCTTCTTTGATGACTCTCCAAGCAGACATAATCCCTTCCTTGTCCAACACGAGGTATTACACTGAGTGTAACTCTCTCAAGACTTGACCCTCTGGCCTGCGCTGGAGAGACCTGTGTATGTGAGCTAGCAGGTCCATTAAGCCGATCTACGTGTTACTGACCTTTGTATTACAGTTGGCACCAGAACCAATGTATATTTCTAGTCAGCAATCAAAAACCAACACAAAACCCAAAACATGATTCCAGTCATGCAAACCACACGGTGCATCATGTCCTATCAGTGGAATTTGACAAAGGAAACCGAGTTCAGAAAAAAGTCTTTTTCTTCTCCTCCGACCCCCAAGAAAATCAGATTTCTGAGTCTCAACAGCAAGCAAGGTACAGCTTCTTCATGAACCAAGTAGTTTCTGGGGACAGACACAATAATTAACAGGCATCTGCTGAGTCCAGAAAGGAAGATTTTGCCTGCGTCATGCAAATGACACAAAGACCAGCCTACAAGACTAATGAACAATTTGAATGCATAAACGTGCAAAGTTCTGAGACTTTAAAGCTACAAATGGAGCTGGAAAGAGATGGCCCAATGGTTAAAGATACTCATTTGCCTGGATTCGATTCTCCAGTACCCACATACAGTCAGAGGCAAAAAGTGGCACATGCATCTGGAGTTCCATTTGCGGCAGCAAGAAGCCCTAACACCTAGAAAGGTTCTACAAAGTGACAAATTCTGAATGCACTGTAAATTAGACTAACTAGGCATAGTAAGCAATTCACTTCCAGACAAAGTAAAGTAGGAAAATGTAACCTCTTTCTCCTTAATTAAATTTAAGAGTTAAATATCTGCCTCCCCAAACTATAAAGCTAACCAGGGAAACATTTCAGTATGCTACAGCTACCGAGGAAAGAATGCTCACCCTACAGAGGCCCCATCACTGTGGATTATTTGGTGACCTTTTCCTTTTGGGGGGAGGGGAAGATGGGTGAAGATGGGAAGGGGAGAAGACTAAATAGTATTCAAATACTTTTACAAAGTAAACAACCCAATTCAAGGAGCTTTTGTTTTCTGTTTTTTTCCTTTACCATAGCTCTGGCAGCCGGGGCACAATGCGGTGCACCCATCCCTTGAACAAAGGGAACGGGCACCTGCACACTCTCAACCCCTTGGCAAATAGTGCCTTCCAAAGCTTCTCTTTTTCAGAAGGCAGTGACCACTGGGATAACTCAAAAGACCCCATAGTGCTGAGAAGAAATGACAGTGGGGTGTTCAGCACTGGGACATCTCTGTCACACTTCCCGAGGCTCAGGGTCTATTGTGGAAGAGGTGGAGGAAAGATGGTAAGAGCTAAAGGAAGGGGAGGACTGCTCACAACACAAACTTCCAGACAAAAAATGGCCTTGATATTCATGACTTCGCAGTGCCTGATAATACCTGCACATAATGGGAGGAAAAGACACCGAAACAAAACAGAGACTAATTGAGAGGGGGAGGGGACATGGGGAAGTGTGGGGAGAGAATCAGTGGATTATGACCTATGATTATGGAAGCTATCGATAATAAATTTAAAAAAAAAATAGTGCCTTGCAAGCCAGCCAGGTCCAAGCGGAGGCTGGGACGGATCTGGAAGGTGTCCCCTTGTCCATGGCAGCTGTCCACCTTGGAGGGGACCTCCCCGCCCTCCCCAGGTCTGGCGTTTCCCGGTTCTCGCCTCCTACCACACGTGACCGCACCGCACAGCGCGGCGGGGAGCGCCACCGCATCGCCGCGGCCCCGAGCAGCGAGCAGCGAGGCGGCGGAGCGTGCGCAGGCCGGGCGCGCCGTTCCCGGGCCCAGGGCGGTGCCGCGCAGGGAGCGCAGGGAGCGCAGCGTGCGCAGGGAGCGCGGCAGGGCGCGCAGGGAGCGCCGCGCAGAGTGCGCAGGGGGCGCGGGAGCGCAGCGCACGCAGGCAGCGTACGGAGCGCAGGGCGCGCAGGCAGCGCAGCGAGCGCAGGGCGCGCGAGCCGGACGGGGAGCGCGCGCCGTCCACCCGCCCGCCCGCCAGCTGCGCGCCCGGAGCTGCGCCGTCCACCCGCCGCTCGGTCTCCGCGCTGCGCCCTCCCGCCCGTCCGCCCGGAGCATCGCCGGCCCCGGCCCGACCGCACCCGAGCGATCCGGCCTCGGGGCCTTCAGCCGTAGTCTCCGGTAAGCCGCACACCGACCCTCCCTCCTCCCTCCCCGCCGCCGCCGCCGCCGCGTCCCCCCCGGAGGCCTGCTGGCCTCTCCTTCCTCCTCCTCCGCCGCCGGCGCCCCGGGGTCCTCGCGTGGGCTTTCTGCACTTACACCACGGCTCGGGAGATCATCCACGACACCATCTTCCCGGGGAGACGAGGGGGTCCCCCACCTCCGGTTCTTTCTCCCCCGGGCTGGGTCGGAACCGGGCAGTCCAACGGCAAGGCCGCGCGCACGTCCCCGGGGCCGCGCTGGCACCGTGGGGAGCCTGGGCTCGGTGTGCGCGCGCGCGGCGGCTCGGGGCTTCCTCGTCCCCGTCCTCGTCCCCGTCCTCCTCGTCCTCCTCCCCGTCCTCCACCGAGCGGCCCGGCCCCGCCCCTGCGCTCCGCTGATAGGCGGCGGCGGCGGCGGCGGCGGCCCGGGAGCGGCGGGCGGGCGGGCGGGCGGCGGGACCCCGGCCGGAGCTGCGCCTCCCCGAGGCCTTCTCCCCGGTGTGCGCGTGCGCGCGGCCCTGCGCCCAGGTCTCCCTTTCTCTCTCCCTAAGGGGGGGGGGGGTTTGGAAAGGCCGAGGACCCGTCGACCTGGCTGGGTGTCCACGCGTGAGAAAATCAAAAATACTAAAATCTCATGAAATCAGCAGAAAGTCTGTGTCCCGTATAGAACGATCGAGAGCCAGCCGGCTTTCCATCCCAAACCCCCCCCCCCCCCAGCACAGATGCTGGAAGTGCTCGGTACCCCCGGGCACATCCTGCATCCCGAATGGGAACCATGGGCCAGGGACCCCCGCCTGCACTGGCCTCGCCTGGTGCAATGCAGGCAGGGATGGAGAGCTGTCGGGTTTTGTGTTTGCAGTAGCCGGGGAGGTGGAAGGATGAGGCTGTTCTGGGCCTTTGAGGGCATCTTTCCACCAGCGCGTCTGCAAAGGTACAGACACAAACCTCCAGACATTTCCTTTAGAGACTGCCAGATATTCCCAGGAAGAATTCCCAGCCTGCCCTGCTCTTAACAAGTGTCTGTTGTGGGGGTGGGGTGGACTACTAGCCTGTGCAGTTCTTGTTAAGTATTTCAAAAGTAAAATTTAGAAACAAATATATATATATATATATATATATATATATATATATATATATATGTATTTTAAAGGCAGGGTCTCACTCTAGCCTAGGTCGACTGGTAACCCGGGCTGTGTATTTCAGGGTGGCCTTGATCTTACATTGATTCTCCTACCTCATCCTCCAGAGTGTTGGGGTTAAAGGCATGAGCCAGCATGCCTGGCTTAGAAGTTTTTAATTTTCAATAAATACTTTTCTTTGCAAGGAGAGAGAGGGGAAAGAAAGAATGAATGAGAATAAGTGTGGGCTCACCACCCACAGCAAGTGAACTCCAGCTTTAGGGGTCACTTGGTGCATCTGGCTTTGCTTAGGTGCTGGGGGAATTGAACCCTGGCCGTAAGCCTTGCAAGCATCTTTAACTGCTGAGCCATCTTCCAAGCTCCAGAAACTTATAATTTTTTTTCAAGCTTTTAAGTTTTGATTTTATTTATTAGAGAGTGAGTGAGGGAGGGAGGGAGGGAGGGAACAGTCTAGGGTCTCTAGTCTCTGCAAACAAACTCCAGACACAAGCCACCTTGTCCTGAGGAATCAAACTCAGGTCCTTGGGGTTTTACAGACAATCATCTTAACCACTGAGCCATCCCTCCAGCCCTCAGAAACTTAAAAATTTTGAATGACAGTAATACTAAGTTGGGAAAATGACCTTTAAGTTACTTCAATTCTCTCCCCCCCCCCAACCAGCAATAAAAGCTACAGCATTTAAATACTGGGAAGAATAAAGGGTAGAATGTGAGCTTGAAACCTTTAATTAAAATACTAGAAAATATGGTGGTTTATTTTGTGACATGCTGTAATTTAATCTTTTTGTTCCTCAGTTTCCCCATAATAAAAAGAGGCTAATAATACTTTAGCTTTCCTCTGGCTTTTCAGGGGTGATGTAAGGTGTTGTAAATGATACACTTAGTGGTTTGACTTGCTCGGAATGAAACCAAGAGGCTGGACTAGATTACTGTGAGTTTCCTTCAGAGCTTGGGATCTATACATTAAGATGTATTTGGTTATTAAGAAAGCAAGCCCAGGCCAGGCATGGTGGTTCAGGCCTCAAGCCTTGCGATCTCAGCAATAAAAATCTCTGTTTTGAGACCAACCTGAATTCATTCCCAGGACGACAAAGTAAATAAATAAGCAAGCGAACAAACAAATAAATAAAGGAAGCTGCTTCCTGAATCTTTCATCACATGATATGTATTTTAATTGCGGAACCTCCATGATAACTTGCGTTTGTTCTGAGTCACCGCGCTTTGGCCATTGAGCATTGTCTGAGCATTGATACGTCATGGAAATAACATTTTCATAGAGGATTGACTCTTGCAAATGCATTTTAATGACCTTCACACCCCTTCAGGTCCTTCGTTTGTACTGCCTGCATCCCTCACGCCTCATGTGTCTTTGCTTGTCTCCTCTGAGCCCAGCTTTATTTTCCTACCCTTGCCTGATCTTCCGTTTTCCTTCAGTGATTTATTCTGCATTTTCTCGACCTTCCCGAGCCCTTGTTTTCCGATGTCCCAACCTGTCAAGATGCCCTGGATTTTTCTCTGACAATAATTCACGATATTCTCTGGGCACCCATAATTTATCGTTAGATTCCCATCCTTCTGTCATTCTGCTTCCGTTGTAGTGCTCTGGTCTCTTTCACATTCGTGCTCCTTTTGGGTGTTATCATTTTGTTTGGCTGACATAGTTCCCTTGTTCCTATCACAAGAGGCCATGCATGTGTGTTACACAAGTGTCGTTGAGTCATCCTGCAGACGGAAAGCCCGGCATTGTTGGTTCCCCTTTAACAAGGTGTGGGCTGAATTTTGGAGACTGAACTCAGTGAATGATCACAGAGCTCATAGACAACAGAACAGAACTCCCCACTCCCTGCGCTTCTCTATGTCAAGCTCTGGACCATAGCTGACTTGGATGTGAGGCAGGGGCCCTAGTGGGAATCACTTTCTAGGAGAATCCATGGTAACTGGGACCAGTCATTAGCATTTGATGGGCGTGGTGGGGTAGGATGCCTGGGCTTTTTGTAGTGTGTAGGACCTCCTGAACAAAGAGTCCTTCGGGGCTTAGGGGTGCCTTGCCCAACGTTCCTGTAACATCTGCCCGCCATACAAAGTCATGATTTTAGCTGAGTTTTCTCCTGTCGTTTTCCATGTGCAGCTGCTGTGGAAATTGAAGGAAAATTGTTCTCCTCACAACTTGACCAAGAATTATTTACAGGTTGGCAAACTGCACCCCACACAGCCTTGCATTGAACTATCATGCTCAGCTACTGAGCATTCCTCTTGCCTGGCATTCACATACTGAGACACACACACACTTTCCTTCCGCCTCATGTTCCATGTGGATTGTATCTGGGGTAGATGGCTGTGTTTGGAACTGTCTGTGGGAAGATTGCTATTTGAGTCATATAGTGGAACTCAGAGTATTCTCTGGAAGAGGCACATCAAGGCTGATTTGGTCTGGAATTAGGAATCACTTCATGTAAGGAGAAGCTTCATGAACAGCGCCCCACTTTCAGGGGTGGCTTCAGATGCTTGACAGCCAGGACCTCCATTTGCTCTGAAGCTGTCAGTGTGGTGGGCCTCAGCCTGCTCCTGATTCTTTCATACAGGACATGGCAGTGTTTTGAAGGTATCAGCCTAGCTGTTTTCCTCTCCTGTTAGAGCATTAGCGTCTGTGCGTCGTGTGTGTGGCGGATGCTTCCTTCCTGGGCACTTTCCTTCCCTGTGTGTGGAGTCTCATCTTGATGGAGGCGGTCTGTCCGCGGCATAGGACACTGTCTCGGGAGACCTGTTTCTCCTCTCAGTAATGTGATGTTTGGCAAGCAGGTTTCATTTTAAATGAGTATGATAATGGTATGGATCAAATGTACAGGGCTTTACAATACTCAATTAAAGGAGTTGCCTTCTCAACCCCGTCCTCACGCAGTTGTCCTGGGAGAGATGTGGAGTGCACGTCTGCATGTGAAATGAGTTCATTTGTTAGCAGATCACAGGGCTGGGAAAGTACCTAGGAGAGCTAGCTAGCCACCGAGAACAGACTTACAGGGCAGAGATAGCATCTAGGCATGCAATTATTAATGAATATGCTAATGAGAGTCCGCAGTAGGTCACCTTCTCATTTCGTGCAGAGTATTTTCAGTGACTTGAAAATACTTTGTAAGGAGGCTGAAATCACCGAATTAGTGTACATGTGAAAGTCATTTAGAAACGAGTGGTAGGAGAGCCAGGAGAGAGGAAAACTGACCTGCTGCGAGGGACCCAGGCTGCAGGTCAGCTTGACTTGGGCTGGGGACTCTGGGCAACTGAGTCATAGGAAACGATATGACGGTGCATCAGATTACCTGAGAAGCAAGCGATGGAGCAGATTCTGAATCAAGTAGACACAGCATGCATGATGAGAAGATTCTAGAACAGCAGGGACCACAGATATGTCCATGGCTGGATCTAGGAAGCAGTCAGGACCCGATGTGGTTTCAGGCTGACAGTTGAGTAGTCACCACAGCTGGGACAGTTAAGGATCAGGGTTGGAGAGTGTGCTTTTCCTTCCTGGGGACAGGACTTGGTGTTCACCTGTGCTAAGTGGCCGAGAGAGAGAGAGAGAGAGAGAGAGAGAGAGAGAGAGAGAGAGAGAGAGAGAGAGAGAGAGAGAGAGAGAGAGAGAGAGAGAGATACTGTGCAGTGTGTGCTGGGCACGCTCTCAATGCCACTTAAAAGACAGATTAGATCATAGTTCCTCCTTTCACATGAACATAATTTTGTGTTTTTAGATATTCAGATAACTGGCAATTGCGGTGTAATTTGCAGAAAGAAGAAACATTGATTTCATCTTGTGACCTTAAAAATATTGATGTTTTTAACAATTACAGTTAAGTGATATTCAAAGCATACAACATAAGATTCAAATGAAAAACAGTGAAAAGCTGGTCTTTTTGTCTGGCTGTTTTCAGCTACCCAGGTCTGTTCAGAAAACCTCCATTTTTTTCTTATATCTCTAACCTCCCTCCATCTCTTCCCTTCCCTTCCTTTTTTTTTTTTTTTTTTGGCCAAAGCCAAGAAACAGACTCTATTATTAATAAATACTTACTTTAAAATACTAAGGGAGGGGGCTGGGATGTGGCACAAAGCCTTGGTTTCAATGCCAATACTTCATAAACCAGACGTGGTACATGCTGACAATTCTAGAACCTGGGAGGCAGGAAGATCCCAGGAACTTGTTTTCTGATACCCTGGCTCAAAATGAAAACAAATGCGCAGAGTAAGTGGAAGGAAGGAAACAGTATTAGAACAGGAATGAGGCTATGAATATAGAACAATCCACACAAGTAATGATGGTTCTTCAAAACATATAAAGAACTCAGGAAACTCAGTGGTAGGATTATGAACTGCCCGGGACCAGAGACCCTGAGAGATACCTGACCAAGAAGAAATACACACAGCAGCTAGAATGCAGATCAACACCCAGCGAGCTTCACGGTACACCTAGCAGAGTGCAAGACCTTCAGAACATGAACGGTCATCTTGCCAATGCTGCCAGCCCTCCCTTCAAACAGCCATCTGTCCCCTTGCCTGTTCTAGAAACATGGAGTCCCACTTCCTGCCTGAAGGCCTGTGCATTTCCTGTTTCCTGCTCAGATTGAGCAGCTGTGGTCCTTCGATTGGCTACTTAATGCCATCCAGATTCCAAGGAACGTCTGTCATTCATTACCGGGTGGTTCTTGGTCCTGGCCCCCCTCCAGTGAGGATCTGTGCAGTCGGTGCAGGCATGCGCTTTGTCCTTCTGCTGTTAGAATCCCAGTACCTGCTTCCTCACGTACTGAGGGCTGAGTGGTTCTCTGTGCCCACAGGTACTGAAACAGGTGGTGACTTTATCCACTAGTTCTCATAATCCACTCTCTGTCCACAGGCCGCATTTTGTAGAAGACACCCCAGTCAGAGTCAGGTCTAGTGGAGTGACCTAAGGGTGACCTGGTACTTGTAGCAGCTCAGGTGGCACTTAGAAAGGGAGCTGGTCCTGGAAAGGGGAGCACCTGTGAGAAGCAGCATAGACCCTGGTGGACTTAGGGCCCTAATCCATCTCAGAATGATCCAGACCCCAGAGAAGGCTCTGGTGGAGACCATGCTCTCAGCTCGCTGACTGCCAGGAGGCGCTCTGATGTTGAAGGAGAGAAACTGAGCGTTTTGTCCAAGGGCACTTCAGTTATGTGGGGTTTGTGATGCGTTAACTCCAATCCCTTGTCCAGCCTATCCCAGGGAGGCTGTGGTAAGAGCAGGGGTGGAGTGGGAAGGACAGGGAGGAGCGGGGAGGGGTAGAGCTGGGGTGGAGGGACCCAGAGGAGGCCCTTCCGTCCATTGCCTTCCAGCTTCCACCGCAAAGATCTCTGAAAATGTTTTCTCACTATGAGAAAACATTCAAACACAGTGTTTTTTTTGGTCCAAAACTTTTAATTATTAATAATATGCCCCATATTGTCATTAGAGCAGCATTTGCTATCTGTCCATAGTGAACTGACCTAAGTTGAACTAAAAGCCCAAACACAAATCTACTATTTTTGGCTATGGCCCTTTTGCAGTTGAAGGGTGGTTTCATTTTGATTTTTAAATTTTTGATTTTTATTCATTTATTTGTGTGCCTGCCACTGCATGTGAGTACAGGTCATGGGGGACATCCTCAGGCATCATTGCTCCACCCTCTTTGGGACATGGTCACTTGACAACTGCTCAACTGTAAATGACTGTCACTAGCTGGCCCACAAGCTTCAGATTCTCCTGGTTCTATCTCCCAGGGTCATGCCTGGGGTCACAGATGCACCTTTGTCGTGGGTTTTACACGGGTGGCTGGGAATTGATTCCTGGCTGGCAGGTTTTGCAAGCACTTTAAATGCTGAGGCATCTTCTCAGTCCTCATTTGAATTTTCTGTTCCTTGTTTTGTTTTGTTTTGTTTCTGAGGCAGGGCTTCACTCTAGACCAAGCTGACTTTGAACTCATGATGATCCTCCTACCCCAGCCTCTCCAGAGTGTTTGGATTGCAGGAATGAACCACCATGCCCGGCTTCATTTAGATTTTTGAAGCATTAAAAATGGCTGTGAAAATGGCCTTGATTGATATTCGTGACTTCTCAGTGTCTGACGCGTCACCTACACAAGACCTTCCTAATAGGAGGATAAGATGACAACAGTGAAACAAAATAGAGACTAATTGAGAGGGGGAGGGGATAGGATGGAGGTTGGACTTGAGTGGGGAGGTGCAGGTGGGAAGGAATTATCAATGGTTTACTGTCTCTAATTATGGAAGTTGTCAATTAAAAAGTTAAAAGTAAAAAAAAAATGGTGTGAGCTTTGGGCTTGGCTGTTAAAAGTCCAGATTTATGTCTTCGACTCTCTGTCTTCAGACTGTGTCGGCTGGGAGCTGTGTTGCTTGGCGTAGGTCACTTAGTTATAAGACCCAGGCTTCCCGCTTGCCAAATGTGCATAATGAGACTGTCTACTTCAGAGAGTGATTTTGAGGCTCGCTTGATAATAGTGCCTTTAAGCACTTGGCATCTTGCCTGATGGATAATGTGTGCACAACAATTATGTTTTCTGTTTTTATTGTTATTTAGAACTTAGGATCTTGTGCACTTTGAGTTATCCCAGAGTCTGATTGAAGCCTCTTGGCAGCAGAGAGTCAAGATTGCAGCACAGTTGAACACAGTCTTCTGGACAGGCCAGGCCAGACCATTGCATCCATGACCTCACTCACAGTAGCTGTAGTGACGTGCACAAGACCTAAATAACATAGGGTCATCAGTATTGCCTCGTGGATGGTGCAGGAGAGCATGAGGCCTCCATTCCTCAGCTCTTAAGTAGGTTGCTGTGGGAGATGGAGACATTGTCTTCAGTTGCGTATCCATTGGCAAGTTATACGTGCTCAGGTATAAGTTATAAGTACCCATGCTTATGCATGCAGACCTAAATAAACTCAGTGGGAGACACACACACACACACACACACACACACACACACACACACGGCAGGAAAAAAGAGACTAGCTGGGAAGAAGGGGTTCAGTGGGAGGGGAAAGAGAAGGCAATGGAACATGATTCTGATGAAAGTAAACACATGTATAAAAATGGTCCATCCACAAGAAAAACATTCCAGCACCCATTTCCTATGGAGGTTGCCTACAAAGACAATATCCTTTTCACAGAGAGATGTTTCCAGTGAGAGCAGTGAGTCATGCTTGAGGCTGAGCACATAGTGCTCTTCCAGTATGGCTTTTCCTCCTTCCCAGCTGTAAACTGCATTGTTGTAGGAAGTTCACTAGAAAGCCCATTTATAGCCAAAGACATGACCCATGGTGTTGTCTTAGCAGGTTCACTCCTACCTGAGGCCCCTCAGGACATTTACCAGACAGAGGAAAGAAAAACCTCCCTGCAACTCTGAGATGTAAACCACCCAAATCCTGAATGTGGTCCATGCTTAGCTGCTCAAGTGTGACTCTCCCTTGTCCCTCGAGAAGCCCACACATACCTGGCTGGTCCTGTCCTTTCTCTCAGCACCTCTCTTTCTACCAGACCACGCTTAAATCACGGCAAACTCTCTTCCTGATAGACTCCACCTTTGCTCCACAATGACTCATCCTGCAAGTCTTTTCCTGTGGCAAAGAAGAATCCCCTCTTCCCCTGAGTGAAGCTTGCGGAAAAGAAACTCCTGGGGCCACGTGTCTGTGCCGGGCACCCTTCCCCACTGCTGACACTGCACGGCACCCCCAGCCTTGACTCTGATGGATTTATCTACAAAGCTTGATTCCCTTTCAAGGCTTTAGGGTTGAGGGTATTGTGTTGGCAGCGTGGGTAGAGGGAGACTCGCACCCTGGGTGAGAAGCTACTCTACCTCACTGCGTAGGGTGAAGGAGACAGTTAAGTGGGTGACTGGTGTGGGTAGATGATGTTATTTTGATTTATTTGGAAACTACTGGCATGGTATTTCAACCTGGAAATAAAACATTCCCCTTAGAAGGTACACTTCAGTAGATTTGCTAATTTTAGGAAAAAGTTGAATTTAGTAAAGTGAAATTTCCCCTCTTTCCCTCCCTCCCTTTGCATGACACAAGATGCAAGTATGTCACCTGACAGAGAAGGAAAGACTCCATCATGTGATATAGAGTTTCATCTTGTACAGATCCTTAGATTTAGGGCCATTTAGAGGCGAGGAAAGGCTAAGGTGCCCATTTGTAATTCCAGCCCTCAGGGAGGTCAGGGTAGAGGAGCACAGTGAGTTCAGACAGCCTCTGCTACATAGTGAGTTCCAGACTCTGTCTCTCCCCCCTCCCCAACCCCACAGTGGCACAGTTAACTCTCATTCATGAAATGGGAATCACATGATCTAACTTGCACAGACTCAGTAGTTCACCTGGGCTTTCAGAGGCTTTATGTAAACTAAGCTTGTGATATTTTTATCAAGCCACCTCTGATAGTTGACTCCTTTGTCATAGCAGTTCTAAGTAACATACAAATATTTACCTGGCCTCAGTAGGTTATTTACTTAGCAAAACCTTAAAATGGGGCTAAAGGTTAATCCGTTTAATATGAATCCTGTAAAATAGCCTAACTACAAAGTTCACTCCTGAACAAGAGGTATTAGAGTTCTTTGGGACAGTAGCATCATACTAATAAACATGATTTATGCATAGCATGTGAAGCATTTTTAAAGTATATAGATTCTCCTAAAACAGATGAGTCTATTCAGTAATAGTTTGTCTTCAGAAGTATTTAATATGTCTCCTTCAATTTTAGAAACATTTATAAATTGACTCTTTGAAAGTATTTTATTTATTTGAAGCGCAGAGAGAGAGAGAGAGAGAGAGAGAGAGAGAGAGAGAGAGAGAAGAGTGAGTATAATATTACAAATTCAGCAGTCCCACTTCTGGATAATTCTTATTCCCCTCCCCCTTACATGTCCCCCTCCCCTCTTTTTTCTTTTCTTTTTTTTTTTTTGAGACAAGATTTCATGTAGCCCAGGCTGCCCTTGAACTTGTTTGCTGAGGTTGGTCTTGACCTGCTATTCCTCCTACATCCCGAGTGCTGGGGTTACAACGAGAATGCCACTATACCTGGCTTAACTTCTGGGTATTTGTCCAAAAGATTTGAAGTCAGAGTCTTAACGAGAAATTAGGATTATTGTTTTCATTGCAGCATTGTGAACAGCAGGTAAGGTGTGAAAACCACCTAAATGTCTATTGGTAAAGAGACTGTGGCCTGTTTACCTATTCCAGCTTAAATAGAAGCAGATCTGACCATATGTGCAACCCGAATAAACTCTGAGGACGTACGTGGATCCAGTCCAGCTCCCTGTAGCCACCTCCCCGCCCATGTTTCCAGCTCCTAGTAATTACTGTTCCACATCTGTGTCTATGTCTGGTAAACGTCTACATATGAGAGACGACATGACAGACTTGGGCTGCGTGTGTCTCCCATTTCACTTGAAATAATGTGCTCCAGGTCCATCTCTTTGGTTGCACGGCAGGATTTCATTCTTTATGGCGGATTGACACTCTGGTATAAATGTATCACATTCTCTGCTCACCTGTTGCTGGGCGTCTTGAGACCAGGGCTGCAGTACAGAGACAGGCAGGTGGCTCTCTGACAGACTCCCCAAAGTGGGACAGCTCTGTCTTTTGGGGAGCTCCCCCACCGGCTGTGCTAATTTTCATTCCTCCCGACAGCGTATAGGAATTCCCCCCCCCTTTTTTTTGTTTTTGTTTTTGCTTGTGGCTTCTAAGTGAGATGCCATTTTAAAATTTCTGTTCATGCACCCTAGGGTTTGGTTTGTCACCACTTCTCTCCCCTCCCCCACGTTCAGTTGGCTTGCTCTTTCCAGCGAGGTGGATATTTAACACTATTGCTCACTGTCATCTGCCGACTTGAATAGGAGCCCTGCTGCGAACTGGAATAGAAATGTCCTGGTTTTTGACTTGATATAGTACAAAAAAAAAAAAAAATCAAAAGCTTTGAATTTATGTCAGATTGTAATAAGTTCCAAGGTTTTAAAACAAAGTTTTTTAGGCTGGGCATGGTGGTGTACGCCTTTAATCCCAGCCCTGGGGAGGCAAAGGTAGGAGGACTGGCCAGCCTGAGACTGCGGAGTGAATTCCAGGTCCGCCTGGCCTTGAGGAAGGGTCTCACTCTAGCCCAGGCTGACTTGGAACTCACTCTGTAATCCCAGGCTGGCCTTGAACTCACTAGGGAGTGTGTGTGTGCGCCTGCAGAGAACACTGGGTGTCCTTCCTTGAATGGAGGCGCTCTGTGGATTTCCAGAGATACTGTGCTTTCTCAGGGCCTCGTCGCTCTCACCCTCTGAGTCATCTTCCCAGCCTGTGACTTTTTGTTTTTCACCTAACAAAATATTGTTCAGGCCCAACTGTGTTGCAGTATTTATCAGAACTTAATTTTTTTTTTTTTTGAGTCAGGGTCTCAGCCCAGGCTGACCCTGGAACTCACTGTGTAGCCCAGGATGACCTCAAACTCATAGCGCTCCTCCTGCCTCAGCCTCCTGAGAGCCGAGAGGGAGCCACCAGGCCTGGCGTGAGTACTTGATTTTATTGGTGAATGATATTCCATTTGTTTATAGATATTTTACGTCATCAGTTGGTGTGCACTTGGGGTGTTTTTAGGTATTTAGCTATTATCATGTTTCTGTAAACATACAGGGACACATTGTTGTGGGAGTGTGTTCATTTCTTCCAGGAAATACTTTTGTTTGAGATTGGATTTTGCTGTGTAGGCTGGACTAGCCTTGAACATGCAATTGAAGCCTCTGCTCACATGTCACTGACTGAGCCCTGTTCTGGCCAAACGTGACCACAGAGCGGGGACATAGCCTGACTGTGGGATGGTGCTTCAGGCCCCTGGCAGACAGACCCAGGCACTGCTGATTGAGGACAGGAATGCAAGCTCTTCCATATCAGGGAAGTAGTGAAACTCAGGGGCAGAGCCGAAGCTGGTGGAATTCCATGTCTTTGACTCAGGGATTCCACATCACTTGACAAGTCCAGGCCAGGGGCAATGAGAGGGGTGAACACAGAGGCCATGCCATGTGGCTTTCCTGGGATGCTGAGGAGAGAGAGAGGAAGAATGGCCCCGCTCCACTCACGACTACCAGCATAAGGAAGGCCCTCCTTTGTATTGGCACCCCCTCCCTATTTCCTGGTACTTTCTGGTTGAAGAAATTCGATTATAGTTTTTTCTGAGTCTTCATTTTGCTGAGTGCCTATCTGTGGCCTTCCAATTTCATATCTCCTTCAGATTCAAAATTGAATCTTTTCCCTCACGAGCGCCCTTCTATATTTCCACTCAGACACTTAATGTCGCTAGAAGCCACTGCTGGTTGGAGCTAAGAGCCACTAATTAAGTAAGGGCTGCAAAATGGTATTTATTTAAAAAAATATTTTACTGCTAAGTTTGTAGGTGGCAAAATTGTCCCTCGCTAACTCTGTTCTCCTGAATTCTGCTGTATTAGGAAAGCAGAGTAAATGACCGTCTATTTGTCAGATCATGAGTTTCGTGTATGTATCCTTTGAGATAGGGCCTCTGACTGGTCTGGAGCTCACCCATTAGGCTAGACTGGCTGGCAGGGGTGCTGAAATCACAAGTGTGTGCCTCTGCAGGCGACATTTATGTGGCTCCTATCGATCACACTCAAGGCCTCATACTTGGGAGGCAAGTGCTTGACCAACAGACCCATCTCTCTTTTTTGAGACAGGGCAGTGGCCCAAGCTGCTCTCAAGGTCTTAGTCTCTTTCTTTCATTTTCAGAATAATAAAGTCACAGACAGGTGCCTCCGTGATCATTGGTGGTGACAGTGTGTGTGTTGCTTTTTGAACCTGGGGCTCATTCTAGCCTAGACTGACCAGGAACTCACCTAGTATAAGTTCACGTCAAACAGTGCCAATCCTCATACCTCAGTCTCCTGCGTGCTGGGACTAAAGGTGTGAGCCACTGCGCCTGGGTCCCGTGAGGACATTTTTAATTTAGAATATTTTCCACAACAATGCCGAAGAGCAGTGGAGGAGGATGCCCCGGATACTCCTCTGGCCTTGGCACTCGCATGCGCGTAAGCCCCACATCACCCGCCTCACACCACACATATACTCTCTGCACACCAGCACAAGTGTGCAAAAATAAACACAGATTGCTGTCTCTGTCTTTTTCTGTCTCTAAAGCATGGCTGGATGTTTGGATGGGAAGGAAACATTCTTAGTTATTTGGGAGCGTTCTCGTTTTACCAACCATTTCTGTCTCTGTGACTTTAATCTTTCCATTTAGAGTGACCTTGTCTGGTCTGAGAAAATAGCTGAACTATAAATTATGTTATGTGTGAAAGTAGAACATTTATGCTTCTCTCTTAAAAGGCTGCTGAATTAATTATTCTAATAGTATGTGCTTTTGTCAACTTAAAAATAACCTGTGATTTGATCTAGTTTTTTTTTTGGGGGGGGGGAATAGGCTGACCTCCAGCTCATTATGTAGTTGAAGATGACTCTGAACTTAGGATCCCACTGTCCCCACTTTACCATACCTGCTCTTAAAACAGTGTCGGGATCAAACCCGACTTCGTGCATGCGAGACAAGCACTCTGTTCACTGAACCGCATCCCCAGCCTTGACCTAGATTTAATAGTTAAATTTGTTCTGCTATACATACATTATTAAAAGCCAGGTATGCTGGCTCATGCCTGTAATCCCAGCACTCAGGAGTCTAAGGTAGGAGGATCACGGTGAAATTTCCTCTTGTCTCTGTACACCCACAAGATGATAAAGATGATAAAAGAAAGGGCAAAGTAAACACAAATAAATGAGCGGAGAAATCCAGAGAATTTTCAGTCATATTTCTTTTCTCTCCTTAAATGGAGAGTGGCCCTTTCATATGATACCTTCCTTGAAGATGTAACTGTTAGCTCCACTGTTCTATTATTAGTTGATTCTTCCAGTCTAAACCAGAGGGAAGGATTTAAGCTGACACGGACTTTATTTAGGCAGAACTGTGGTGGGTTGTTTGAATTTTCAGTTCCTTTGATTCACCCCGCTCCATTCTGAACTTCTTACTTCGATTAGTATATACTAGTATAATTAATTTTCCTTTTTCCTTTGTCTTGTCTTTTTGGGGATCACATTTTTAAAAAAAACTTTTTATTGATAGCTTCCATAGTTATAGACCATAAACCATTATGATTCCCTCCCCCATATTTCTTTTTTGGTTTTTCAAGGTAGGGTCTCGCTCTAGCCCAGGCTGACCTGGAATTCACTCTGTATTCTCAGGCTGGCCTCGAACTCATGGTGATCCTCCTACCTCTGCCTCCTGAGTGCTGGGATTAAAGGTGTGCGCCACCACGCCCGGCCCCTCCCCCATATTTCTTCCCCATCTCAATTAGTCTCTGGTGGGGCTCATTTCTTATTCACTCTTTCCTTTATGATCTTCAAATCTTCATTGTACATGACATTAAAATATTTTTATATATTTATTTGCAAGACAGAGACAGAGTCAAAGAGAAAGCGAAGATGGACCAAAAGAGGGAGAAATGGGTGCTCCAGGGCCTCTAGCCACTAGACGTGAACTCCAGATGCATGCACCACTGCATGGGCACTGCGGGATTGAACCCTGGTCTTTAGGCTTTGCAGGCAAGCACCGGAACCACTGAGCCATCTCTCCAGCATGAGCTCCCCGCATCCTGTTTTCATACTGTGGATAATTTTGTTGAATATGGTTCATACACAAGGAATCTCTATTTGGAGGCTCAGGTTACCTGTCAAAGAAAGGTGACAATTACTCCTCTCTAGAAGGCCCAGGAGTTTATTCTAGGTTGGATCCCCCTATGTTTAGAGTGAGTTCTCTCTTGTGACACATACCTCTTCTGAACTTGGCAGATGCTCTGTGGCAGCTCTAATTCTCCCCACGAAGATGCCTTGTCTGGCCCGAGTCAGGAGCTGGAACGTCTCCTTGCCCCTGAGGATGGATGGTGCCGCTTTAAGCGGATGGATGGGGCACACTCTTGACAGACTCTGGGGAACAGTGTAAAATTGAGCAGTGCCAATATATGCATTTAGATTTTGTATTCCAAACCAAATTTGTGGGTGCTATTAAGAAGGGGTTCTTGCCGGGCATGGTGGTGTGGTGGTGCACGCCTTTAATCCCAGCACTCGGGAGGCAGAGGTAGGAGGATCGCCGGGAGTTCAAGGCCACCCTGAGACTACATAGTGAATTCCAGGTCAGCCTGGACTAGAGCGAGACCCTACCTTGAAAAACCAAAAAAAAAAAAGGGGGGGGGGTTCTTGGACTGGAGAGATAACTGAGGAGAGATCGTGGATGCCCATCATCGAGATACCCAGCTGTTAGGTACAGTGATAAGAAAGGTTACTTAATGGAGACAGATTAAGGACATCACTTGGGTTTTCTCCTTGTCTCTCTCTGCTGGCATTGTGCCTCCCTCAGGAGCGTCCATGTGGTTATGTCCACTGCACAAGGAGTTAGCGGCTCCTGGTCTCCATTCCTGAGCTGGCGTGCTCTCCTCTCCCCAGGTGGACTGCCCCACCTAGGATCTTTTCGGTTTCAGGCCCAGGCTGTTGCCTTGGCACAGAGGGTAGAAAGCCTGGCCCAGAAAGGCGCTGTAGGTTGGACCTAGCATCTCCAGATCAGCTAGTCATCTCCTCGATGCACTTGGGGTTCTCCAGCCAGTATCCTGCCACCACATTGGTCACATGACATCAGGACTAAGTCCATTGCCCTCCCGCCCATGGAGCTCTTTGTATCACCTGTCCTTACGGCTGACCAGCATCCTCAGCCCGCCCTGCCCTGTCAGCTCACCCAGACCTTCCCATCCCCAGCAGTGCCGGCACTTTGGACCAGATCATTCTTTGCTGAGATAGTTACCATACACTGGCTGCCACCTTGCCTGCAGGCTTGCCGGTCAAAAGTGTCTAAAGGTTACCAAATGTCCACAGGGACTGAATTGCCCACCCTACTCTCTACCCTCCCTTGTTCAGAGCCTTTAGCCTGTGTCCCTTTTGTTTTCAAAATTTTGTATTTCTGTGTGTGTGTGTGTGTGCTGCACATATATACTACTGTCCATGTGTGTATGTGTGTGTGTATAATGCAATCATGTGTGTAATAATGTGTGTGTGTGCCAGGGTGTGCTGCTACCACAAACAAATACCAGGCACATGTTCCACTTTGGGTTCATAGGTGGCAGAAATGGAATCTTGGCTGACAGACTGTGCAAACAAGTACCTCGTTACTGCGACAGTACACCCGGCCAAAGGCAGTTGATAGAGGGAATGGGTTCATCTTGGTTTACAGACTCGAGGGAAGCTCCATGATGGCAGGGAAGACGACGGCATGAACAGAGAGGGTGGACATGACCTCCACCACAGCACTGCAAACAGCGGCAGGGTGTGCTAAACACTGTAAAGGGGAAGCTGGCTTATAACCCCATAAGCCCGCCCCCGACAACACAGCTCCAACAAGGATCCAATTCCAAAACTGCCATCAGCTAGGGATCAAGCATTCAAAACACATAAGTTTATGGGGTCACCTGGATCAAACCACTGTATACATTTAACTCTGAGCCATCTCCCTGGCCCTTAATTTTGTGTTTTTGAAGCAGGGTCTCACTGTAGCCCAGGCTGACCTGAAACTCACTGTGATGCCTCTACCTCAGCTCCTTGAGTGCTGGGATTATAGGTGTGCACCATCTAGCTCCTTTCTTTTCTTTTTTTTTTTATTCTTTTCCTCTCACAACCGTGCTTCTTAGTGTGGCTTGGATGTTATCTTCCCTAGGAACATTATTAAGCTACTTCAGATAAAATTGTCTAAGAGATAAACTATATTTCTGTATTATACTCCCTGTACACACCTAATTTCCTAGCTAGTTAAGGGAGCAGTATAGTTACCCTGTTATTTGGAATATGAGATGGTTTTAATTATCAGAAGGTAATTCTAGAGAAGCAAGTTTTGTTTCTCACCCATAGCTTTGTCTGCTGTCTGTTTTGCTATTTTGCTCTTAGACTTGTTCCCCCAACATTAGTTTTGTTGAGTTGATCTCTCTACATGTGTATCGTGTTGTAGACCAAAGGTGTGGAATATTTTGGGGGGAAGGAGGAGTATACGCGTGTGGGAGCTGAGGGAGCCCCAGGACTAAGCTCATTTTGGGTTTCTTCAAATGCCTTGTACTGATGAGTTTCTGCAGGAGGCTCTGGTTTTTGTTAAAATAACTCTATCCTTTAGGTTCCAAAATTTCTTAGCATTCTGGAATTTGTCTAAAGAATTCCTAATGTATTATCATTGCTTATTTCTGTAGACTCCAGCAAGATTACATAACTTACACATAGTGAGACAGACAAAAAGAAAATGTCATTTTTTTCTTTCCTGGTATTTTGATGCATGGTCTCACTCTGTAGCCTAATTTGGCCTGGAGCTCACTATGTAGCTTCAGCTGGCATTGAACTTGTGGCTGCTCTTTTGCCTCAGCCTCCTGAGTCCTGGGATTCTAGATGTAAGCCCTTTTAAAGAAGCATTCAGGTAACTGATGCAGAGAGAACGTTGGAATCAGCAGTTAAACTGTTGGCATCCCCCAAGGAAATAATGGGAAGGTGGTCAGTGGGTGAAGGTAATATCCTCTGCCTAGTTGGAGCAGATGCGTGCCCCGTCAGGAAAGCTCATGTGTCACCTGTGCAGTGATTATAGTGGCCAGATTTGAAACGAGTCATCTCTAGCTCTGACTCCCAGTTCATAGGAAATATAAGGAATGGAGAAATAAGTTAGCACTTTAAGGAAGGAACTGTATTTAGTACATGAGAAAGTCTGCAGGGCTTTTTACTGATTAACCAAGATTTAAAGAGCTGCACTGTGTGGTTCTTGTTTTTGTTGTGGCTTAGATAAACTGCAAAACCTTCCCCTTGTTAAAGATAATTGAGGGGGCTGGGGACATATCTCAGCACTTGAAGGTGCTTACTTGCAAAGCCTGGCAGCCCAGGTGCAATTCCCCAGTACCCACATAAAGCCAGTTGCACAAAGTGGTGCATGCATCTGGAGTTGGTTTGCAGTGTCAAGAGGCCCTGATATACCCATTCTCTCTCTCTCTCTCTCTCTCTCATATAAATATGTTTTAAAAAGATAATTGAGGACATTTGATCATAATGAGGAAGTATTGCTGACTTGGGGAGATGTGATAAGGATCCAGTTATGTTCGTTTTAATGAAAATCTTTGACATTTTGCATTCTTTGCAGGTGAAATGAGATGGGTTGGTTTTGCTTTCAAGTTCTCTTGTGGGGGTTGGCAGAATGTGGACATCGCTAGGGTGCACAATGCATAATGGGTATTCATTGTCCTCAATGCGAATGTCGGAAAAATTGCCAGAAATATAGAGCTTTCTAGTGGTCTATGTGGACAGACAGCGGTCAACACTGTAATTCATGTTCATGTGGTGACAGAGCATTTGCTAGGGAAAGGCATGTCTCCTGTAGCATGACGGCTTTGCATGTGTTTTGTTCAGCATGTTATTCCTTCATTCTATCACGTGTGTCACTGCTATTTCTAGTTTGCTGCATTTGGAATAGTCACCTTAAAACATGCTTTTATAAATGACTAATAGAATGGGGTGACCTTTGGCTTAAGTGGGTCCATATTTTGTCAGAAATGATACTTGTCATGAGCTTCCTGACCTTTTATTTTAGATAGCATCTAAACGGACTCTGGAGTAGCGGATGTTTTGGGGCATGCCGATTGGAATTCTAGTTTTGTAGTTGAAGTGTACATTTGAGGTCTGATTCTCATTGTGTGTCAGCTGTGGTTTTAAACTAAAACCTCGGACTTTCAAATGCTGAGCTTCTGTGAGCTTGGAGC
Source organism: Zapus hudsonius (assembly GCA_004024765.1). NCBI lineage: Eukaryota > Metazoa > Chordata > Mammalia > Rodentia > Dipodidae > Zapus > Zapus hudsonius. The sequence continues at coordinate 22,184 of PVHP010014824.1, forward strand.
TGAAGTGCTGTTTCATCCCCTCTCTTTAATTGAATAAATAAATTATCTGTGGTGGTGATGGGGTGGGGAGACAATACTTTCCTTTACATGGACTAATTTATTTTTATTGCATATTTGTGTTTTGTAGTAGGTTATAAATCTAATTCTTTGTAATCACGTGGCTTTTTTAGAATGTGCCAAAGGAGGGAATGACTAGAGTCCCCATATTTCACTGCTGTGCTTTATTTTGCTTTGGTCTTGTTTCTTTGAAGCCGTGGCCATTGATTGGAGAAATGAGCCAGGGAGCTAGCTGTGCGTTGGACGAGCAGAGGGGACACCTAGCAGCTGCGGTTCTGAGCAGTGTCACTTTAATTTCCATCTTTCTTTGGTTTTCTGTCATTTAATCCAAGTTTAAAAACTCTTCTACTTAATGAACTTTCAGAGAGACAAGAGAGAACTTGTAGGAACGCTCTCCTGTGATGCTTACAGCTTGTGGGCCAACAGGAACATGACTCTGGAGAGCCCTCACCTGTCTGAAGAATTCCAGCTCTCATGATGGTAGTTAATAGTTTGAGCACTCACGAGAGGGATGATGGGTGAACAGAGACCACTGCAGGACCCAGGGGAAAGCGCTTGCTGAGGGTCCATTTCTGTCTTTGTTTCTTGGGGGGTCCTCATTGTGCAAGTTTTTTCCAATCCCATTTGTGCATTAATTGCAAATTTCTAATGCTTTGTCATTAAGTCAAATCAGAGGTTTTTTTTTTTTTTTTTTTAAAGAACTGACTTTTATTTGCAAGCAGAGAGGAAGAAGAGAGACAGACAGAGAATAGGCATAGAGTACTAGGGCCTCCAGACTCTGTAAACAAACTCCAGATGCATGCACCACTTTGTGCATCTGGCTTTATGTGGGTACTGGGGAATCTAACCCAGGTCTTCAGGCTCCCCAGGCATGCTCCTTAACTCATGAGCTATCTCTCCAGCCCGAGTGTCCTTTTTAATGCTAAAGAGAATATGGAGAAGTGGTAGATCCTGTGCAGCAAAATCTCAAGTGGAAACCTGGGCATCAGACGCAGAGAAGACACAAGCAGGTTTACTGAGATTGTTGGCTTCTCCCTCCTTCCACATGGCATCATAGATGTCAGACTGGCGATTGGGGTATACACACATATGATAGTTTGGTCATGAAAAGAATGCTTTTGTTATGAATAGTAATCTTCTCTATCCATTCTGTAGAGCTTTTCTCGGCACTAGCTAGCCTTTCTGCTGAAACACAGGTTTTTGTATGCTTAACATGTTCTTCCATGATGAAATGAGATGTCGCATGACATTATTATGTAGGAAGAACAGGAATTCTTAGTCATGCTTCCTGGTGTAGAAATCTTAAGTTCCTTTTGGTTTGGTTATGTTAAGAAAAGGAATAGTTGTGTGGGTGGAGTGTATTCTCCCCAAACCTAGCATTTGGGTGGTTGAGGGAGAAGGATCCTGAGTTCAGGCTGTCCTGGGCTATGTAGTAAAACCCTATCTCAAAGGGGAAAAAGAGGAGGAAATAAGAGACACATGGTAGTATAGTCACTCATTAATTCACTTAACATTACCTTCTCACAGCCAGGTTCAATAGGTGCTGGGAACAGTTAATGATCATGATGATGACAGACTGTTCCACAGTCCTTGACCTGTGGAGCTTGATGACACAGTGGATGAACACAACATGGTTCTGGTAAATAGTAAGATGAATAGGACGGATGTGTTTGGAAACTCCACAACTAGGGGTTTGTGGGACTCGTGGATGGCCTTTTCTGTTTGTTTGTTTGTTTGTTTTTGAGGTGCTCTTACTCAAGTCCAGGCTTATTGGAACTCACTGGCTTTGTACTCATGACACTTCTCCTATCTCAGCCTCCTTAATACTGAGATTAAAGGTGTGAGCCACCAAGGAATGGCTCTTTTGAGGAAGTAACATTTTAATTGCCTTATAATGGTTGTAAATATGACTGGAGGATTTAGTGTAAATAAATGCTTAGGGATAGACCTTACTACTAATTATTTGAAATATTATAATAAACCCGGGAGCATAAATTTCTCTTGTGTTTTATTCATGATTTTGCACTTGCAGAGTTTAGTTGTAATTGTTGGTTTGCTTTGATATTGATTGACCTGCACATCTTTTTGATGGCCCCTGTTAAAATGGAAATGACCACCATGAGAGACTGCTCTGAAAGGAAAGGTTTTTAATAGGAGGAAAGGGACCCAAAGCTCCCAGCTATCTTCCAAAATGGAAAAAAAGCGAAAGGCCAGATCAAGATCTGGCTTTTAAGGTGACTGTCCAGCTTGGGGGAAGGGCCCAGGTGGCCTGGAATGGGGAAGGGATGTTCTTTTTCCGCCAGACACAGGCACAGCAGGTAGGGGGGCTTTATCTCCTGTTCCTTCAGGAGGCAGGCAGGTTGAGGTCCCATGCTAGGTGCTAAAACTTCCCTTGAGGCCGGCTGAGGCTGACTGGGGGAGGGGGCCAGGGTGTTGCCTGAATTCCTACCTGACAGCCCTAGTCAATATTCTAAAAAATGCCCAAGTTACAGGAAAAATGCATTGAATTTATCTTGCGTCTCATTCTGTTAACACTTCTTTACAGAAACATATAGCATATCTTTCTAGATAAACCGAGCTGCTCAAGGACAATCCCAGCTCCAAACCTTGCAGAATGTGCCCCACGGTGCAACTGAAGAAATGCTGAGAAGTCAGTTAGGAGTGATCTGGTAATAAAGAGGAATCAACTTGGTAGTTGGCCTGCGTGTTTCTCTTTGGTATCTCTTCAGCTTAACAGTGAAGGTCAGGGTTCCTTTGACATCACAAGGGCTGGTTTTGAGACAAGTTATTAAATTTCTGTAAACCTCATTTTGCTCATTCTTAAAGTGAAATGGAGGGCACGTGCAGCAGACAAGTAGAATGCAGTGAAACAGATGGTGAGACTGTGCGGGCCCCATCCTTAGCAGAGCACCTGACATACCATCTTTCTACTTACAGGAGACATGTACCAAGCATCAGTGTCCTTGTTGGCTTAAAAAGTAAACAGAGTTAAGTTTTTTTTTTTGACTCCAGGCTGACCTCTGACTTGCTTTGTAGCTGAGGATTGACCTCCCAAGTGCTGGAATTACAGACATGAGTCACTGTGCACCAGATTTTTAAGAATTTTTTTGTGAATACTTTATACTTGATGTGTGGGCTTTCTTGATGTGTATAGACATGTAGACATATTTAAAGGGCGTATCGCCAAGAGCGAGGGAGAACGCGTAGAAAATCTAGGTTATTTCGGTATTTTAGCTTGTGTAAGTATATGTAGTTTTTCAAAGTACTCATCACTTTTTTTTCCCCACATAATGAAAGTTCTTCTCTTACAACAGTGGCAGTTTTTGGGTTTCTTTAGGACGGTGAAGAGTATAAGGAAACTCATAGATTATAGACTCTTCAAGAGATCTGAGTCTGACCTGTAATCCCAGCCTCCATTATAGCAAATTCAAAGAAAGCCCACCCCGGCTACAGGAGAACCTGTCTCAAAATAAATAAATAAATAAATAAATAAATAAATAAATAAATAAATAAATAAATAAATAATGTTCCAGGGCTCTACAACTTGGAAAAACTTGGTTTCTAGACATGAAATGGCTTGATTTTGTTGGATTATATGCTTTTTATTGGATTTAGAAGGCTGGGATGGGGCTTTAGGGCCGGTTAGAGAAGTCGCCAGGAAATGGAGGACCCTGGTGCCTGGATCAATGTGGATGGGGGGCAGGACCTGCCTGGCGAGCCCATCTGCCTGGCTCCTCCAGCGACTGTGACTCCTCCCCACCCCTCCCCCAGCCCCAGGGGCTGTGCCCTAGGTGACAGAGCTTATCTCTGGTGTTTAGTATTTGTTGGAACTTTATTTTAATCTTATATGTGTTAAATTGTCGTTTTCACTGGATTGTTTTATTGAACTCATTAAACTCAAAATTTGAAAACCAGTACATAATTCTAGAGAAAAATTATCAGTGTTAACAGAAAATGAACTTAAAATGGACCACGTTAAATTTTCCTGTCCATTTGCCAGTATGCATGTTTGCACATAGTTTTCCTGTGTGGATTTCAGTGTGTGCTTGCTCTGCAGATGAGCAGAATTAGAGTTCATGATGACACGCAAGCTTCCTTGCAGTTTTGTTTTCTTAGTTTGGAATGACCGTGTCTTTCCACTCCAACAACTCAGCTTGGGGGTTGTACCGAAAGCAGATGAAATCCTTACTATGGCTAGTCTAAACATTCAGATGACTGTTGTAAACTCCTTCTTGGAGTAGACATTTGGGAAGACATTTTCAGTGGGCTAGATAAAAGTTTTTGAAGTTGAGTATAATCACTAATGTCACTGGAAAATGACAGCTTGGATTTCTAAATTGGAAATAAAAAAAAAAACTGCCTTAAGAACCCAACTTCCTAAAATATGTCCAAAGTCTCAGTGCTCAGTGGTACCTCTGTTTAAGGGAGGCCAGGGTGATGAGGAGCTCCAAGTTGTGAATCTGGGCACAGGCCCTCTGTGATTGGACGGGGAGTAAACATAGTTGATTTTCTCTACGCGTGATTGGCTGAAGTCCCTTTATCCCTCGTGGTATTTTCCAGTAACGGGATCTGGAGCTCTCCGCCTTGACCTGTCCAGCGAGTGCGTCTTAAACTGTCCGGTACCGGACGCGGCGAGGCCCGACGAGGCTCGGTCTCCTCGGGCCACGTCGTGGCGCGTGCCGGCCACCGGCGCTCGGGACGCGCGGGAGGCGTGCGTGGACGCGCCCCGCGCCCGCGGAAGGACACGGCGCCAGCCGCGCGCCCTGCGCCCGCGGAGGGGTTCGGGCCGGTCCGCCGTCAGTTGTGCGAGCCGAGCCGAGCCGAGCCGATCCTGGCCGAGCCGGGCCGCTGCGTTCCGGGCGGTGGGCGCTACCCGCCCTGCGCCGGTAGGAGCCGCGCTCCTCGCTCCTCCCGCGGCCGCGGTCACAGCCATGGCGGGGGGCTCGCGGCTCGAGCTGGTGGGGAAGCGGTTCCTGTGCGTGGCGGCCGGCGACGAGGCCCGGACGGAGCGGCCGGGCGCGGGCGGCCCGCGGAGCTGGCGGGCTGGGGTCATCCGAGCCGTGTCCCACCGGGACCGCGGCCACCCGGACCTGGCGGTGAGTCAGAGCCGCCCGGCCCGCGGCCAACGGCGGGCACGCCCCTCGCGGCGGCGGCGGCGGCGGCGGCGGCGGGAGCGGGGCCCGGGGACCGGGAGGGAGGACGGTGCTGGCCCGCGACGACGGTGACCTGCTGCTGTCCTGTCCCGCGCTCGCGGCGCCGGCCTCTGGGGAGCAGATGCCGGGTCGGGGTTCGTCCTCTCGGGGTGCAGGTGCCGGGTGGGGGGGTCCCTGCTCTGGGGTGCAGATGCGGGCCCGGGGTGCGTCCCGCGGCGGTGTCTGCGTGCTCACGGGGACCTGGATCGAGCTGCAGCCTGGAATCCGTTCCGAGTGGCTGGGGGAGTTTTTCCCACTGTAATTCTAACCCCACTTCTTTGTGTGAGTGGGCTTGTGACACTTGTCACGGTGCTTACTGCCAGTTAACCGTCTTCTCGCCTGCTGGCAGAGGCAGAGCCGGTACGTGCGGCATACGTTGCCGTGGCTTGATAGGTTTGCATTGCTAGTAGCTATTTCTAAAGGAATAGAGGTAATCTTGAAGACTTTGTGTGGCTATTGTTGGTTCAAAAGGAGAAAATAGAATCCTTAAAGAAACAAACAACAACAACAAAAAACCTTTCCTGAACCAGCTGTTCTTGGGATACTACTTAGTGTAGAAGGCATGATCTGAACTCATTTCTCCGTTTACTCTTGTACGAAAATGGTTTGGGTTCATATGTCGAAGCTAGTTGGTAAAGTTATATGTAACATTCTTAGAAATTAATTTAAAACAAACATTAAGTCGTGTTTTGGAGACTCTAGGGGAGATTCGCTTTCCTTCTTTTCCAGTCTGTAGAGGAGAGGCTGCGGTGGTGCTTGGGTTCATGCCCAGCCAGGTTCTTTCAGACCTTCCTCCTGCCCATCTCCTTCTGCCTCACGCTCCCCTCTTCCACTTGCAGGTGCTTTTGTGACCAACCCTGCACACTTTGATACAAAGAAAGACTCAAGCCAGCTCTATTTCTTATCACCCTGTATTTATTTATTTTGTTTTTTTGAGGTAGGGTCTCACTGTAACCCAGGCTGACCCGGAACTCACTTTGTAGTCTCAGGCTGGCCTTGAATTTAGTGATTCTTAACACCTCTGCCTCCCATGTGCCGGGATTAAAGGCATGTGCCAGGATTAAAGGCATGTGCCACCACATCCAGTTTAAAGCTTTATTTTTTTATGCCAAGAACTTTGGTGATATCTCTTAGTTTATTTGTGTGTGTGTTTTTTTATGTGGGTGTATAGTATGTATGGAGTGTGCACATCCATGTGCAGAGGCCAGAGTGCCCTGTCACTCATTAGCATTTTCCCTTGAGACGCAGTGTGTGTCTGTGTCTGTTTGTCTGCGTGTCTGTCTGTCTGTCTGTCTGTCTGTCTGTCTGTCTGTCTAAGGTTTTCACCCACCCCAGTGATGCTCAGGTCTTTGCTCCCCACAAGACTGGGGCTAATGACTTCCATGGCCCTGCCCAGCTGGTTACTTGGCAGCCTTAGGGCCAGACTCTCACTGCCGGGCCATATTCCCTGCCCAGTTTGTAGAAGTTTACAGGTTTATATTGGAGAAATACAAATATGTTGTTGGTAACTTTTAAAAATGGCCTGATGGTCTTTTGTGTTGTTTTTTATGTTGGAACTTTAACCAGTTCCCTGAATTCTCAGCAGGAAAAAGATCCTGTCTTGTAGACCTTGGAGTTCCTCTGCATGCTGACTTCTTGTTTTAGTGTTCTTGTCTCGGCCCACATGGGGAGCATTGCCCCCACCCTACATTTCTGCAAGATTGAAGCAATTGGAGAAGGAAAGCTGGTGTTGGAGATCATCCTTTGACAGCAGTGTCTACTGTGTTAATCAGCAAAAATGGATTTTCTCTCCACTTCTGTGTCTGGATGTCAGTCATTTAGTTATTTATCCATTCACCTACCTACTAACCTTTCCTTGATAGAGTGCTTACATCCTGTTTTAAATTAACCTTGTCTAGAGAGTGTTTGAGAAATGTTTCTCTGGGCGTGGTGGCTTATGCCCAGTTCTCAGGAGGCTGAGATAGTAGGATCACAGTGAGTTCAGAGAGAGCTCCAGATCAGCCTGGGCTGTAGTGAGGCCCTGCCTCAAAAACCAAAATGACAAAAGAACTGTGTCTAGTTTTTTTTCAGTACACAAAGGAACAAAAAAAGTAAAACAGATTTAAATACCAAACATCATATTTCATTTGTATTTTGGAGAATTTTCAGGTAATCACTTGAAGAGATGTAGGTAGCCTAAGAAAACAAGTTTTAGCAGATTTGACATTGTTTAATTGTTTAAAAAAAGGTTTGTGAACCTAATAAGTTATTTTGCTAAATTGATGTCTTAATATAAATAAAATATTCACATTTAAGAAATTCAAAGTGATCTATGATTTATTTATGGGTAAGCCCCATTCTATACATTTCTTCCCAGCTTTCTTATTCAAGTTTCCTATTGAGTTTGATTTACTTACATGCCTAATTTGGCTAACTGTAGGTAAGTCCAACAAGGCTTTGAAATATTGGTAATGCAAATTTCTCATCTGTTCACAAAATGCTTAGTATATGAATAAAATGAAGGAATGCTTTCCATAAGTTTTAGTTAAATCATTTTAGCCAGTAGAATAGAAAGACTTAGATGTGATTTCAGTACTTTGTCTCTGTCATATTTTTTGTTATTGGCCTTGAAGGCTTGAGTATAGACCAGGAAATGAGAAAATGCCTTAAGCCCCTCACAGATAAGTAAAAGTTTCGGGAAGGAAGGAGTCATTAATATTTTGCAGATAGACTAGAAATGGTGGTCTTTTTTTTTTTTGTCAGGCAATAATCACTAATGTGCCTCTCTGACTCGGTGAAACCAGATGAAACTGTCTGTGTCCAACTTTCCTTATTTGTACCTCCCAGAAAACCAGACACTTGATAGTTGGTTTTTTTTTTTTTTTTTTCTCAAGGTAGAGTCTAGCTCTAGCTCAGGCTGGCCTGGAATTCACTCTGTAGTCTCAGGGTGGCCTTGAACTCACAGTGGTTCTCCTACCTCTGCTTTCTGCTTGCTGGGATTAAGTGTGCGCCACCACACCTGGTTTAATGGCAACAAATTCTCTCAAGATTTCACAGTGGTCAGGTGCCTACTTAATGTTCAGATAAACTTCTTTAAATAAGTAATTTAAAAAATTATTAGAGTGAGGGAAAGAGGTAGATAGAGAATGGGTGCACCACGGCTTCTAGTTACTGTAAACAAACTCCAGATGCATGTACCACCTTGTGTACCTGGCTTTATGTGGGCATTAGGGAATTGAACTCAACTCAGGTCCTTCTGCTTTGTAGGCAAGTGCCTTTACTGCTGAGCCATCTCTCCAGCCCCAGATAAATGTTTTTTAACTAATGTGGCTTTTAGCATACTTTCTTTACCTTTTTTTTTGTTTTTGTTTTTGAGGTAGGGTCTCCCTCTAGCCCAGGCTGATCTGGAATTTTTTTACCTTTTTTATCTGATAAATGTCTAAGGATTATGTAATTCATCTTTTGTTTTCAAATTGCTTACTAAGTTTGCGAAGTTACCTATTTGGGTGGAAGCCTTTCGTACAGCATTTATCTTCTCATTTAATTTTATAAAATTATTAGAGTAAACCCAGTGATGAAAATGTTAAGTGTATATCATAATGTGGAACCTACCGACTTAATTATAAAACACATGGTTGACTAGTGGGAAGGTACTTGAGGATTTTTCGGTGTTTTGCTGGACATAGAGCTAAATTTCTACTGTCTAATCATGGCGTAGGCCAACTTTTTAGATATAACTAATTGGAACTGAGTCATATGAAAATGATTGTATTAACTTGAGAACAGGGTTGGGGTTTGGCAGGCAAGTAGACTCTTTGTTTTACATGTTTTTAATAGGTTGCGAATTCCAGGTACAAAACCTTTTCAAAACAGTGCAACAAAATGCATTAGCAGGTCTTTTGAAATGACTTCAAATAAATAGCTATTGTCCATAAGTACATATAAATGTATATAGCTGAGCACTCATAAACCTTAGGTTCCATTAAAAACATTTCCTAAAATATGCTTGCAATAGCCGGGCGTGGTGGTGCATGCCTTTAATCCCAGAATTTGGGAGGCAGAGGTAGGAGGATCACCATGAGTTCAAGGCCACCCTGAGACTACAGAGTGAATTCCAAGTCAGCCTGGGCTAGAGGGAGACCCTACCTTGAAACCCCCCCCAAAAAAAAAAAATTGCTTGCAATATAAAGCAAGCCTGTGTTTCTTCGTTTGTGTTATTACTGAAGGAATTGGTCTGGATCCAGTTCTCCTGTAATTCTAGAATTGTCACTAATAGTCTTTACCTGTAATGCCTTGAAGGAGTATTATCAATAAGCAGAAAATAAATTTGAGATCTGTCCGAAGGCTCCTAATTCTGTGATGCCTTCCATTATCGTGTACCTATTACATGCCATTATAAGTGCTATGACTCTCGTTTATAAATACTGTGATTTCTCTTTAGTATTTTTATTTGGAATGACAGAATTAGATTTTTTTAAGGTGGAATTTTGCTATGCTGCTCCCATGAGCCTGAATGCCTCAGACTACCACGCAGCTGCACCCAGTTTGGATGTTTTGAGTTAGGCTATGATCACAAAATATTTTTAGTAACTATTTTAAAAGTTCTTATTTCACGTTCACCTGTTAAATGAGCTTTGTTGTTGTTTTAGCAGACATTTGGAAAGGAATGGAAATGTATTAATGGCAATAATTTTGTGAGAAACACTTTCTTTGTTCTTTGTTTCATTGAAGCATGTTACTGAAGTTTTTTAAGTTAGTGATTTTTATTTTTATTATTTTTTTTCTTGGCTTTTCAAGGTAGGGTCTTGCTCTAGCCCGTTCTGAACTGGAATTCACTCTGTAGTCTCCTGGAGGCCTCCTACCTTTGCCTCCTGAGTGCTGGGATTAAAGGCGAGTGCCACCAAGCCAGCTAAATTAGGGAGTTCTAATTTGACAGATCGTGCATTATTGGGTATGTGACCTTTAATTTTGTTGTGTGTGGGCTACACTAGTTTCTCTGTAAAATGAAGTTATCCTTGTAAAAGGATAACATGAGTTATGTATAAGAAACTATCAGTACATACTTGAATTCTTTAGGTTGCTTCTCAAATTCTCTCTGTGTGTATTTCCTATATTAATTGATAGATTCATTAGCTCTGTGATACATGTTTTCTTGACCTCTGAAGAAAAAATAAGGGAACCTGAGGTTTGAAATTATATCTAGTAAGTGTCTTCAGAGCTGGAACCTGAATAGAGATCTCTGACTCCCCATCTAATGTGTCTTGAAACTTTGCCTTGTAGCTTTTCCAAATGACTTGTAGCTTTTAAACTTTAAAACAAATAAACAAAACAGTCCCTTGGATGGATGGATGGTTGTATTGTGTATATGTGTGTCAGAGAGAGAGAGAGAGAGAGAGAGAGAGAGAGAGAGAGAGAGAGAGAGAGAGAGAATGGGAGGGGGAGAGAGATAATGGGAGGGGAGAGAGAGAGAACCTGAGTTGTCACTTGGAGATGAGTCTTACTCTCTAGCCCTGCTTTCTTGAAACTCTTGTGTAGCTCTGCTAGGCCTTTAATTCACAGCAGTCATCCTGCCTCAACTTTCTGAGTAGGATTATAGTTATGAGCCGTCATACTTGACCTCATATTAATTCTTTCTCCTTGATTCCTGAAGCCCCGTGTTTTTAAGTTTTCTCAACTTGTTTTTCCTTCCTTAAATGACTAGTTTCTCCCATCTCTTTAATTTGACATGAGAGGTTCAATCCTTTACCTACTGATTTATGCTTTTAAAAAAACCTTTATTCACTTGGGAGAATTTCCTTGAACTATGCATAATTACAGATGTACAATGTAGACATTGTCTTTTCTTCAATTTCAATCGATTTAACTTTTTTGCCCTAATGTTGTGTTGTGCTGTGTTCTGTCTGTGGATCTAATGTATGTTGTGTGGAATGTAATTTATTATTATATGAAATCAGCTGCCCTTTGAAACTTCAGTAAGTCTCACTTGGGCTTGAGAACTGCTCTGCTTCCCTCAGCTTGAATGTAGGCTTCACTCAGGGCTGCAGGTTCTCCTCTCCCCAGGTGGACCGCCCCACCTAGGATCTTTCCAGTTTCAGGCCCAGGATGGTCATGTTGCTGCCAGGTCTCACTACCTTCAGTGTGTGCCGGCAGCATAGGATTGGGAATCTCACCGGGCTGCCCACCTTGGTCTACTTTTCCTTTTGACTGTCTGCTCTGAAAGTACGTTCAGGTGTCCTCAGTCTCGTCCCTGCCCTTTTGAAAATTGAAATTCTCCAACCCTACACAAATGTGTGGCTGTTGGGTGAGAATATTTTTTCCTTGCAAGTTAAGGCATGTAACCCATTATTAAAATTATAAAATGCATGCCATGTGTTCTTTGAAATTTAATTTATTAATGAAAGCTCTCTGATGTTAAACGGTGAGACATATGCTCTCTTACATTGACAATGTTGTGTTACAGGAACTGAATAAAAATGAGGTAAGATAACTCACATGGTGTGTATATTATCCACTTCCTTTCATAAGAGAGCTTGTAGTGTTTTAACAGCGTTTGTCATAATATTCCCAAATCTGTGCCTACTATGTCTGCTTGACGCTAAAGTGGATGGTTTTCTTTTTTCTTTTTTTGTTTTTTCGAGGTAGGGTCTCACTTTAGCCAGTCTGACCTGGAATTCACTCTGTAGTCTCAGGGTGGCCTTGAACTCAGGCGATCCTCCTAGCTTGCCTCCAGAGTACAGGGATTAAAGGCGCTCACCACCACGCCTGGCTGAGGTGGTGGTTTGTTTTATTTTTCAGTTTGTGTGCTTGTGCATGTGGAGATTAGAGTTGTCTGTGCTCCACCACTTTTGATACAGGGTTTCTTCAGTGTCATTTTTGCTAAAAACTGTTATATATGAACACAGTAATTTGATCAAGTTCCTGTCCCTTTATCTCCCCCACCCCAGGACCCTCCTCTGTTGGGGAGGTTCTTCCTCTGAGAAGGGGTCTCTTGCAGCTGCAGGAGACTAGCACTTGACCTTCCCATTCTTCCTGGCTCCAATGGCCATTGCCAGGCAAGCTGGGATCACTGATGCTCCGCCATTTGTGTCCAGCTTTCCTGGGTGCTGGGGTCTGAAACCTTGTGAAGCTAGGTTAAATTATTTGTATTGGTATAAGTGCAAGTGGTTAATGTTTAAGTTGAATTTGGCTTCTTTAACATCATCTCAAATTTTCTGTTTGCTGTGTTGGTGTATTTCTATGGAAACAATGTACTTTGAATGAAGGAGAGTGCTTATCACAGACCAGAGAATGTCAGCAGAGCAGTAGGAACAGTCAGCATTCCTAGAACAGGTGTTAGAATTCCTGCAGGGTGGGAGAGGTCTGTGAAAGAGAGACCATCTGAATCCTCTGTTCATCTGTTAAGTTGAGAGGATGCTGAAGAAGGAAGCAGTGTGTTAATGGATGGATCAAGGTTGCATTGTCATCAACATAAGCCTCAGAATTCCCTAAGTTGTTATTCTGTAGAAAGGAAAGGATCTTAACATCCAGACATAACAGTGCTTGGGAAAATGCTCCAGAAACAGTTTGTAGTTGGTAATGTTTTCTTAAGACATTCTTTTTTTTAGATCAATAAAACATTTCCATGGGTCTCAAATGTTTCATTGCTTTAACTTTATTTTAATGCCAAATTGAAAGTTTTTTTTGTTGTTTTGTTTTATTTTTCGAGGTAAGGTCTTGCTCTAGCCCAGGCTGACCTGGAATTCACTATATATTCTCAGGGTGGCCTTGAACTCATGGCGATTCTTCTGCCTCCAGAGTGCTGGGATTAAAGGCGTGCCTCACCACACTGGGCTCTAAATTAAATATTTTAAGAGAAATCATTTGATTTCCCATTGTTCATCTAAATAAGGAATGATGGCTATAGATTGTGTATATCCTAACCTTTTGGCCAAGAACCTGATACGCGTGACTATAGTCCCTGGTTGTCAGCCTTTTGTTTCCTGTTGTTTATGTTTATGGATAGGGTTAAGCTTTCAGTGTACACACGAATCACGGAAGGAACATATTTAAAATGCTTTTTTCTAGACCTCATATCCAGATACTCTGATATTAGACTTGTGAAGAAAAAAACAGGAGCCTGTATTTTATTAAGGTTACTAATTGGTTTTTGAGTAAGTACAAAACAGCTTTAAAAGTAGGCTAGAAGCCGGGTGTGGGGCACACTTGGAGGTAGAGGGAGGAGGACCACCCTAAGTTCAAGGCCAGTCTGAGACTACAGAGTGAATTCCAGGTCAGCGTGAGCTAGAGCGAGACCCTGCCTCAAAATAACAAATGAGAAAAGAGAATTATAGCAAAAGTAAGACAATTAGAAAGCACCAAATGATTGATTCAACTGAAATTTAAACCCACACAATATAACAAATGCATCTAAAACGGGAATTCTACAGGCAAAGGAGGAAGTAAAAAGACAGGCCTGGTTTTCCTTGCTGTAATAACTGAAGACCCCTGACATTGCTTTCTGAATATCAGTGTTGAACAGAAGTGTTGTTCGCACACAAAGTTTAATCAGTTTGTGGTGACTTGAATTAATGTTTCTTATAAATACATGTGTTGTAAATGCTGGTCCTCAGCTGGTGGAATTTGGGAGATGAACACTTTTTGGAGGAGATGTGTTGATGGGGGGGCTTAGGGACATGATAGCTCCTGACTAGAGTGATGGGGGTAGGGCTTAGGGACATGGTAGCTCCTGACTAGAGTGATGGGGGTAGGGCTTAGGGGCATGGTAGCTCCTGACTAGTGTGATGTGGGTGGGGCTTAGCGACATGATAGCTCCTGACTAGTTTGACTCTGTCTTGCTGCTGTTGTCCACCTGATGTTAGCCAGGAGGTGATGTCCAATGTCTTCTCTTTTCATCTTTTCCCTGCCATCATGAAACTTCTACTAGAAGTCAAAATAAACCCTTTACTCCTGCTTTTCGTGGCGGGTTTTCTGCCAGTCATAAGAAGGTGTAAAACAGTTTTAAAACAATTTATCCACAAGAAAGATGATTTTTATTTTAAAAACATCTATGGCATGACCTTAAAACACACGAGGTAGAAATTGTTAAAACTCTTAATAAAAATTAGGCAAATTTACAGTAATATTGCTAATAGTAGTAATAGTATTAATAGTAGGAGATTAAATAATCTGGTAGATTTAGCAATTTCAAAAGAAGCAGCAGCCTGTGTTCACCTTCCTAAAAAGAAGCAGCAGTGAATAGGAGATTAGATTATTTGCTTTGACTAAATTCCACAAGGTTATGTGTATATGAGATGGTATATTCAGTACATGTACTATCATTCACAAATATCAAATGTGTGTATGAATATGAACATATTTTGACTTAAAAAAATTTGAGCACCTGTTATGTGCCAGGTACTGTGCTAGAATATCCTAATTTACATGTTCAAACTTAATTACATGTTTGTTACTGTCATGTCCAATGTCAATATTCTGCTTAAATTTTTTTTGGTAAATGATTTGGGTATTGTGAGCGTGCGGGTGTACGTGTGGAGGTCCGAGGTCAGTCTTACCTGCCCACCTCGATGGCGGCTGGGGTGCTAGCTCTGGATTCTGACTCTGCTGCTCCTTGCTGTGCTTGCTGTGAGCTTCTGGGAGAATGCTCCATCTCCCACCAGCATCAGCCCACTGGGATTATGGAAGGTTCTGGCTTCTTACATGGGGCTGGGGATCAGCCCCTCAGAATCATGTTTTAAGTAATCTCATCCTCGAAGAGCCAGTGGATGTATTGTCATTTAGTTTTGTCTCTGATTTTGTAGAACTTTTTTGTCCCAATGGATTAAGGTCATTAATACTGTATTCCCTTGGTGGTGTTGCCAGCGGAAATGTTTTCTTCGTTTTCTCTCTGATAGCTTCTTGTTGAGGTGTAAGAAACTGATATTTGTCTGTTGATTTATATCCTGCACTTGTCTTTTTCTGTGATATTTTTTAGGAATTTATACATACAAAATTATGTCATCTGTAACAGATGGTATTATGTCTTTATATTTGGATGTCTTTTCATGCTTGCCTGACTTTCTTACTTGCAATGTGTTGATAGCAGGCATTCTTGTTTCACTGTCATCTTGCAGGACATACTCCTGAGTGGCTGATTCTTAGGATGTTAGCTGTCAGATTAGGTACATGGCTCTTCCTCTTCCCTGGTAGTCCCCTCTTCTTTGTTGCCGTCATATCCCCTCCGAGGGTATAAATATGAGAAAATGTACATTGCTGCTGCTCTTGGAGACTGGCTTATTGCTCCCGTCTGTTCATTTTCCTGCAGGTGTTCTTTATGGCTGAACACTAAACTCCCCCTCCTCTCTGAGTGAGACGTTTTCTTCATTAGTCATTGACTAACACCTACAACTTGGCATTGTGGAGTGTGACAATAAACTTTGGTATGCACGTAGCTCCATTGTATGATAATTTTGATTCTTGTACATATATACATATACACTTAGCAGTGCTGGATCATAAGATAGTTCCATTTAAAAATTATTCATGGGCTGGAGAAATGGTTCAGCAGTTAAGATGCTTGCCTGAAAGCCAGGCGTGGTGGCGTACACCTTTAATCCTAGCACTTGGGAGGCAGAGGTAGGAGGATTGCCTTGAGTTCAAGGCCACCCTGAGACTACATAGTGAATTCCAGGTCAGCCTGGACTAGAGGGAGACCCTACCTCAAAAAACAAAAACAAACAAACAAACAAACAAAAAATGCTTGCCTGAAGAGCCTAATGACCCAGGTTCGATTCCCTAGTACCCACATAAAGCCAGATGCGCAAAGTGGTACATGCATCCTGAGTTCATTTACAGAGGCTGGAGGCCCTGGCATGCTCCTCTCTCTCTCTCCCTCTCTCTGCTTGCAAATAAATATTTAAAAACATATTCACATTTGTGTATGCACACACGAGCACATGTGTATTTGCCCCAGGACCTCTTCCCACTGCAAACAAGCATCAACACTTGCACCACTTTTTGGATCTAGGGTTACATGGTAGCTGGGGAATTGAACACAGGCCAGCA
>PVHP010014825.1:0-38434 GCA_004024765.1 Zapus hudsonius
CCGCGCTTTTGCCTCCTCACCCTATAAAAATCCCCCACCCCAGCCTGTGGGCGCGCTAGTCCTCCCAGAGACTAAGTCGCCCCAGGTACCTGTGTATCTGAATAAACCTCTTGCTGTTTGCATCCGCAGAAGTGGTCTCGCTGTTCCTTGGGAGGGTCTCCCCAGATTGAAGGACATCTCAGAGTGAGGGTCTTTCACATTTAAGTTTTAAAACATTTTTTAAATTATTTATTTGCAAGGAGATAGAGGGGTGATAAATAGATAGATGGCAGGTGGATACATAGATAGAAAGAAAAATAGATAGATAGACAGATAGAATGGGCACACCAGGGCCTCTTGCCACTGCAAACCCCAGACATGTGTGCCACTTGGTGTATATGGCTTTATATGGGTATTAGTGAATTGAACCTGGGTCATCAGGCTTTACAAGCAGTGCCTTTAACTGCTGAGCCATCCCTTCAACCCCTTCATTGAAGTTTTGAAGATGTATATCTATGTATCTCTCATCTATGTCTATGTTTACATATATCTATATACATATCTATATATCATGGTTCAAAATAAAATAAACACTTAAAAAAAGCCATCAGTGAAAAGTTTTCTGTATATCTCCAGTTAAATGCCAATGCCCTTCAGCCCTCTCTTTCCCACTAAAACTTCTGTGGTTTATCCCATAGGATAATCACACATTTACATTTGTAGAGTTTCGTTATGAATGTACAAGCAAGAAAGTATTTTTATTTTCTTCCTCCTTTTTGTGCACATTTAGTCTGTGCTTCCCTTTTCAACTGAACAATGTAGGTACATGGGAAGCTTTGCCAGTACAAAAGCACATACTTGGTTTTTCAGTAGCAGCCCTTTGTGAAAGAGGAGGATGATGTCACAAATATTTAACGTGCTTGAAAATTGCCAATATAAGGTTTTTAAAAGGGAAAAAAATCCTGTATTAAAGTATCATCTTATACAATAAAATGCGCACATTTATATAGTTCTAAGAACCAATAAATGTCTGTGCTCATGTGACCAATGTCCCCAGTGAATGTACAGAATGTCTTCATCATCCATGTATGGTTTGAATGTGGCTTGTCCCCTCCGGAACTGGTGTTGTGGTTTAATCCCATTGAGACATATCGAGGGAATGGAAACTTCATGATGTTTAGAGCTGGGGCCTTTGGGAGGTGATTAGAATTATATTAGGCCACCAGAACGAAGCCCCTGTGAATGAATGAGGCAGTTTATATGAAGTAGAGCCAAGGCCAAGCGTGGTGGTGCACACCTTTAAAACCAGCACAGGTAGGATGCCTTCAATCCCAGGCTGAGGTAGGAGGATCGCTGTGAATCTGAGGCCATCCTGAGACTACATAGTGAATACCAGGTTAGCCTGGGATAGAGCGAGACCTTTCTTAGAAAAACAAAAAGAGGAGGAGGGGGAGGGGGAGGGGAAGAGGAAGGAACAGACTAAGACACCCCAGAAGGTTTACTCAAATCCCCATGCTATTAACACTCTCCCCACCTTGTCTGAAGCAGCTACTACTCTGATTTGTAGAAATTAGTTTGCCTGAAATGGAATAGACAGTGTGTTCTCTCTCATGACCAACCTCTGCTGCTCACTGTGTTTCTCTTTTATAAAGTGTCTTTTTTAAAAAAAATATTTTATTTATTCATTTTCAAGCAGAGAGATACAGAGAGAGAGAGAGAGAGAGAGAGAGAGAGAGAGAGAGAGAGAGAGAGAGAGAGAGCGCACCAGGGCCACCACCTTGTGGGTCTGGCTTATGTGGGTCCTGGGGAATTGAACTCAGGGCCTTAGGCACTGGAGGCAAGTGCCTTCACCGCTGAGCCATCTCTCCAGCCCTATTTTTAGTATATGTGCTGATGAAGCGAGCACTCTCCAGCCCTATAAAGTGTCTTCACATCTCTTTCTCAGGAAATCATGGGCAGGGGTATGTGCTAGACTTTGCTCTGGAATCCACTTGTACTATCAATGTATCTTTAAGGTTTGGATGCTGTATGTACCCCATAGGATCATGTGTTTGAACAGTTGTTCCCAGCTGGTGTTGGTGTTTTGGAAGGTTGTTGTCATAGCCACACGCCGCTAGGATGAATCTCCAAACCAGGCACGGTTTATGGGAGGAAAGGATTTATTTGTAGCTGTAGATACAGGGGAAGTTCCAGAATGCAAAATAGGCTGCTCCCCTTTCACAGGTCCAAGCAGAGAGAAAAATCCATCACCTATAACACACACAGGACAGGGAACAGGCAGGAGGGCAAGGAAAGAATTCTTTCACCTTTATATAGCCCTAGGGTGGGGTCTTGCAATTCTATCCCAGACTTAATGGCTTCCTGAGTCTCTGGAACTTCCTTCCTGCACTGCCCACACAGGAAAGGATGTTTACTTCTACTTCTTTGAGCTTCTTTACATCCTGCCCCCTACTGAGAGACTGCCTTCCTGTGAACATCCTCAGAGACCTACCCAAGATTACTTGAAAGGTCAAATTGACAACAAAACTTAACCATCACAGCTGTGGAACCTAGGGAGGGCCTAGCTGGAGGAATTGGGTCACTGGCTGAGAGGCAGTCCAGTCCAAGTTCTCTGCTTCCTAACTGCCTCCCACTGCCACCGTGCCTTCCCCACCATGATGGACTGTGTTCCCTGAACCCCGAGTCAGAATAAATAAACTCTTCTTTCTTTTCTTTTTAAAAAATATTTTATTTAGAGCCAGGTGTGGTGGCGCACACCTTTATTCCCAGCACTCAGGAGGCAGAGGTAGGAGGATCGTCATGAGATTGAGGCTACCTTGAGATTTCATAGTGAATTCCAGGTCAGCCTGGGCTAGAGTGAGACCCTACCTTGAACCCCCCACCCCCAGAAAAATTTTATTTTCTAGGAGAGAGAATGAGAATGAGCATACCAGGGCATATGCCACTGCAAATGAACTCCAGATGCATGTGCCACTTTGTGCAACTGGCTTTACATGGGTACTGGGGAATTGAACCTGGGGAATTGAACCTGGGTCATTAGGCATTGCAGGCAAGTGCCTTAACTGGCTGAGCCATCTCCCAGCTCAAAACTCTTCTTTCATTAAGATACTTCTGTCAGGTACTTTGTCACAATGATGAGAAAAGTAACAAACACAGCATTTCTGTGTGGACCAATAACTTTGTCTATTGAATATGAAACACCAAGATGCTATTTTTCCAGCCAGAGTGTTGGGTGATGACCTGAGGGGAGGTGGCTGGGAGCAGGGAGAAGACGGCTTGGGAGGTGTCCTGACTTAGCTGCTTACCTTATCCTCTGGGGACTCATGGCCAGTTAACTCATGGTGGCTTCTCTTCACATGTGTCTTTTCTTCACCAGGCTGTCACAGTAGACCCTAGGGGGAAGCCTCCTGGAGGGATGTTATATAAAGTCTTTCATTTGATGTGTCTAAGAGATGAAATCAAAGCTTCTTTTCTGGATTGGCTTCCACACATATTGAGTCAGCCTGTTTTACTCTGTCTGTTCCCCTGTTCATTCCTGCTCCAGTTATTCAAGTATTTCAAGTATATTATATGATTTTGAATTTCAAAGAAAAATTTTCATAGTTACAATTAGGAAAGAGGAGGAGAGAGAGAGACAGAAAATGGATGAATATCATTCTTCTGGGTTTCCTTGGGGCTGTTTTTTTAAAATATTATTTATTTGCAAGGAGAGAGAGAAAGAGAGGGAGAGAGAGAGAGAGAGAGAGAGAGAGAGAGAGAGAGAGAGAGAGAGAATGGGCGCACCAGGGCCTCTAGTCGCTCTGCAAAGGAACTCCAGATGCACACACCACTTTATGCATCTGGCTTTACATGGCTACTGGGGAATCAAACCCAGGTGGTTAGGCTTCGCAGGCAAGCACCTAACCACTTAGCCATCCTTTGAACTCTGGAGCACTAGTTTTTAGAATAATGTCATTCTTGACTCTTCCAGAAACCCAGTACTCACCTGCTTCAACCCCTACCAGTATTCCAAGTGAGAAACTCCCTAAAGAACATTGTCTTATGTGAAACTCAGCCTCTCCTAGCCTTACTCTTTCTTTTTGCTTTTCAAGGAAGGGTCTCACTCTAAGCCTAGGCTAATCTGAAACTCACTATGAAGTTCCAGGCTGGCCTTGAACTCACATTGATCCTCCTACCTCTGCCTCCTGAGAGCTGGGATTAAAGGTGTGGGTCACCACGCCTGGCTTTCTAGCCTTACTCTTACCATCTCACCTTCCCTCTTTGCCCTTTCTCCAGGGCCCAGAGAGGCTTTATGAATGGGAAGAAATGAGCTTACAAGCTAGCTCCTTAGCCTTTGTTGCAAGGATCCTTGTTCCCGCTGCATTGGTTCAGAGTCTAGTTGAATAACTGAAAGGTGATGGGCATCTTGTGCTGTGCCCTAGGACACCAAACAAGCATGCCTGTTTCTCCAATGTCCTCAGAAGGAGGACATTCAGTCAGGTGGCCTGCAGCTACAAGTGACAGAAAACACATTCCAAATTCACTTAAACAGGCAAGACAGCTTTTGTCCTGTGCATTGAAGCTCAGATGTAGATTGATGGCAGGGAGCAGGGAGGGATCTTATGAAGAGTCTTTGGCTTTTTCTTTGCGTGCCTCTTCCCTGGGTGCAGGATTCATCTTTAGGCTGGAGCAAGATGGCCACCCAAATCTAACCACATTTGGCGTGCAATAGGAAACAGTTCACAGGAGGAAAGAGACACACAGCTCACTAGTTTAGGTGAGCACATCTGAGCTAAGTCAGAATCTTGTCCAGAGGAAAGGACGGGAAGTGAGCTTTGGGTAGACAGCCAGCCAGCAATGTCCACTAGAGATAGGCTTGCTGATTAAAGTGACAACTTGAACTTAAGGCAAATAAATAAGAATATAGGTCATTCCAAGTCAAATATGAGTGACTACAGCCTGGGAACATGGATTCAAGTTATCCTGAATGACATGTTCCACCGAGGAAGTGGCTACATGAACTTTCATAGTCACAAAACAAAGTGAGTAAAAAATTCAATGTATTTGCTGGTTACCTTGGTGGGAGCTCGAAGCAGGTGGGTTACAGCAAGGCAGAGAAGTCTCTGCTATTGGTTTCAGATGGTATCTTACCACATTCTTAGCTTTAGGATTGGTGGAGACTAGGGGTCTGGGAAGCTCAGCGATTCATTCCCCATTAATCTAGTAGTGTTTAGTATGTGAGGTCAGATACAGAGGTTGATAAAATGGTTACTCAAACAGACTAAAGGTCAGATGGGGAGATTGCTCAGTG
Source organism: Zapus hudsonius (assembly GCA_004024765.1). Taxonomy (NCBI): domain Eukaryota; kingdom Metazoa; phylum Chordata; class Mammalia; order Rodentia; family Dipodidae; genus Zapus; species Zapus hudsonius. The sequence goes on from PVHP010014825.1 coordinate 5,270, forward strand.
GTTAAGGGCACTTGCTTGGAAAGACTGACCGCTTGGGTTTGATTCCCCAGTACCCACACAAAGCCAGATGCACAAAGTGGCATCGAGTTTGTTTGCAATGGCATTAGGCTCTGGCACACCCAATCTCTCTCTCTCTCTCTCTCTCTCTCTGCAAAGAAATAAATGAAATATTTTAAAAAATAAAATGGACTAAAGGTAGTCCCATTGGCTCTTGTTTTGCACAAGTATGTATGTGGTGTGCATGCTTGCATGCATATTTATATGTATGTGGGCATATGTGTATGCACACACACATGCACGTACCTGCATGGCTGTGGAGCCTAGAAGTTGACATGGGCTGTCTTCCTCAACCACTCTCCAGCTAATTTCTTTTATTTTGAGACAGAGTCTCTCACTGAACCCAAAGCTCACTGATTTAACTAGACTAACTAGCCAACAAGTCCTAGAGCTCCTCCTGCCTCCGCCTCCATAGCCCTGGGATTACAGGCATGCTTTACATAGGTGGTGGGGATCCAAACTCAGGCCCTCATGTTTGCCCACCAAGCATGTTATCTACTGAGCCTTCTTCCTAACCCTTAGGAATATTGGCCGCAATATTTTTTCTCCCCACACCACAATGTTCTTCTACCTTCTTCATATAGACGAGGCTTCTTTAGAGAGCTTCACTCCACAATTTTAGACTCTTCTTATTCTTGGTTACTCTCTTCTGAGTCTTTTGTTTAAATTGACCTTGAATGATGACAGGACTTGGATTCACAGAGGAGGAGGTGGGAAAGGACCTGTGGTGCAAATATATAAGGATCCCTACCCCAGGGCCCTTTATATTTCTGAGAGATAGGGTCTCACATAGTTAAGACTGGCCTTAAACTGAGCTATGTAGCAGAGTATGACTTTGAACTTCTAATTCTTCTACCTCCACCTTCTTAGTACTGGGGATACAGGCATACAAACCACATCTGGTTTTCTTATTGATTGATTGATTGAGAGAGGGTCTCACTGTGTAGTCCAGGCTAGCTCCAAACTCTTGATCTTCTTGCCTCAGTTTCCTGAATGCTAGAATTATAGGAATGTAACATAGTATCCAGTTAATAAGAATTCTCAAGAAGCCTGTGACTGTTGGAGAGGGTTCTGTGATCTGCTTAATGACCATCTGAATGCTGAATGAGTCATCTTGTCCATCTAGTTCCATGAAGATAAGCAACCCAAGACCATTTGTCTCATTTCATATTTATCCAATTGACCTTAATTAAATTTCCCTAGTAGACTTTCTTATAAAGATGATAATGTTCAGACTGGCTAAAGTCTGATTCACATGTCAATTAAATATTAAATGTCCTATTTCTCATTCTAAATGAGAAATGAGTAATCAGTTTCTTTAAGCAACTTCTTTGGAATTTTGATGATATCTGTTTGCCAAGGCCTGGTCACCCCAGGGAATTGAGGGCATTTGGAGCCCCAAAGCTGAGAAGCTAGATCAAGGAGATACAATAGTTCAGCATACCTAGATCAGAAAAACACACGACATTGTATGACTGTCATTGTGACTGATGGGCGTAGTGAACATTACAGAGTGGCAAGCGAGGACCCTTCCTAAAAATGGTTTTCTCTTTTTCAAACTGACTATACAAACATGGTTGGCCAAGGTGCCAGTTGGTAAGTTAGTAGGTTATAAGAGACACGTGGGTATTTTCTTTTTGTGCCTTAATTTTTGCTGCTGTGACAGTATGTCTGATATAAACAACTCAAAGGGAGAAAATATTTATTTAGGCTCATGATTTCAGAGGGTTCAGTCTATGGTTGCTTGGCTCTGCATCTCTGGGCCTGGGTGAGGCAGAACATCATAGCGTCAACAGCATGTGGCAGGAACTATTCACATATCTATATCACCTATATCCATACCTATATCTATATCTATCTATGTGTGTAGATCTACATATATGTATATATGAATATGTGTGTAAATCTCTATATCCATATATATATAAAAGCTGGGGGCAAGATTCCGCCATGGACCCTGCAGTTGTTTGAATGGATGTCCCCCAATAGATTGAGGAGTTTTGTTAAAGCTTGTGATTGAAGGAGGTGTCACTGTGGGCAGATCCTAGAGTCCTGCCCTAAGGTGTTCCTGGGGAAGGATCTGGAATTCCAGCTGTATGTGAGCAGATAGCCATCTCAGCTCTGCCTGGAGTTCCTGAGGTTTGGCTGCTTGAGTGTGCTTGAGTACTTGCTTTTAGAGTTGTTGTTGGTGTTTTCTTTCCTCTCTGCATGGATCTGTAAGCTTCAAATAAATCCCTTCTTCCTCCCATAAACTGTGCCTGGTTTGGAGGTTCATCCTAGCAGCGTGAACTGACTACAACAGACCCATACCCAGCATATCCACAGCGACCTACTTCTTCCAGTTAGGACCTACCTCCTAAAGTTCCTACAACCTCCCAAAATAGCACCATCAGCTGGGATTAGGCTCCAAGCCATCACAAGGTTTCAAAAGAGTGGGTGAGACTTGTAGTACCTACTATTCATGGACTGTTGTCCCGCAGCCTAGCCCCATTAGAATTAGCTTGGTTATTTTGTGAGGGCAACTGTGAGGTACAAAAAACTTAAGCTACTGCATGTCACTTTTACTTAGTAAGCCAACAAATATTTCTTCATCACTGCCTTGTGAATGCCACGAGGAAATAAGAACAGCATGAACTCATGCCATCATATTATTAGAACTTCTGGGTTTGACAGAAAAACCAAATTGTCTTGTAAATAGAAATTCAATTGGCTTATATAACAGAGTTGCTGTCACTTTAGGTACATCTATATTCAGTTGCTCATATCAAGGTCTTCAGGCTTGCCCTCTTTCCATGTGGCCTGGCACACGCCTGCTTATGTTACTTACACACAGGCATTATAGTGGCCCCTCTGGACTCAGCTCTGTGGAAGGAGAAATTCATTCCAGATACTTGTATAGTCCTACTTAGGTCACATGTCTCTTTGCAAATCCTCACTAGGGCATGAGGATAGGCACACTGAAGGGTCTGTTCTGGGCTAGATTGGCCCAGGCCATATGGGCATACTTGGCCTTCGCTCTCAGACTTGTTTTGCGCTCCATGCAGTTGCTCCTCAGCAATGTCCTGCTAGGGATGTAAGGAGTCAGGTGGACATGGTCCCTGAACTTGGGTGACTACAAGCTTTGTTTCCGGCTTGGGTGGGGGAAACTGATTATGGTTTGCATTTTATTCCTCATTCTCAAAGGGCTTGTTGGGAACGGGGGAATTTGAGAATGGAGATATGAGACAGTCTTAGAATTTTGGTTCTGTTCTAAGGGAGACTTTAGTATATTTTTATAATGAGTGTATGAATTATGACTCACCATCAACCAAGAGACCTGTCTACATCATTTTATTTGCATCAGTGTATTAGAGTGATCTAATTTTTAAAAAACAATTTAAAATAGTTTATTTATTTATTTGAGAGAGAGAGAGAGAGAGAGAGAGAGAGAGAGAGAGAGAGAGAGAGAGAGAGAGAGAGAGAGAGAATGGGCACACCAGGGCCTCCAGTTACTGCAAACAAACTCCAGACACATTCACCACCCTGTGCATCTGGCTTCATGTAGGTACTGGGAAATCAAACTCAGATCCTTCTGCTTGGCAGGCAAAAGCCTTGACCACTAAGTCATCTTTCCAGCCTGAGTGATTTAATTTGTGTGTTCCAAACCCCCACAATCAGGAAGGTAGGGGTACCAGAGCCTGCATGTACAGCTATGAGATGGAAGCTCTGTGTTTTGCATATAACCCATCATGGCAGGAGGGCGAATAGCAGTAACACTAGGGACACCAATGAGCAGAAAGGAAGAATCCAGACTTGGCTTATGAAGCTCCCTGGTTCTTGTTTCCACTGCAAGGTCGTGCCATCCTTTGGATAAGTTGGCAGAAGGCTCTGGATCTGCTCCACAGAGGGTCCTGGTTGCTGCTTATGAGGATGAGCAGGGCTTCCAAGGGAACTAAGAACCATCCAAGACACCTGCAGGTTAAGGTTCTATTGGCCTTTTACCCAAACCCAAGAAAATGTGTCTGAGTGTGATGTAAATAAAGATAATTTCGTGCCACACAGCTTTGTTTCAAGTGATTTGCCAAGGCAGCCTCTCATTGGTCTCCACTAACTTCTCTGTTAAAGGGAATGAATGCGGCAGGACCCCTGGAGGCTGGCCTTCTGCCTTTGGCAGCTCTTCTCCATGCACTTGGGATCCTGTGCTACATCCATTTTGTCCAGTGGGAGGAGGATTTTTTTTTTTGTCTAAATGCCACCACTGGACAAATTACAAATGGTGTTTTTTTTTCAAGTTTTACCAATTCCTTGTAAAAACTTTTTTTGATATCTTTATTGTCCTTTATTAGATACATTATATGAACAAATCTTATGAGGGTACCCCCAGTTCCCTCCTCCCTGTCCCCAACCCACTGGGGGCCCTCCTCAGTGGGTATACTGGATCGACTAGTCCATGGGGTAGGGTGTCATGAATAACACAGGAGGTAGCCAGGTTCCCCCCCACTTTGTGTGTTGTTGCTGAGGGGGGCAATGTCTCTGGATATTCTCCACCATGGCTCTTACAATCTTTCCACCCCCTCTTCCGCTTAGTTCCTTAAGTCATGATGGATAAGGTTTAAGTCAGCTTTATTGTTGAGATCTTAATTGTCTCTGGACTTCTGCTTTGAGTTGTGTTGGATATCGTTGGTGTCTGTCTCGTTGACCTATCCTGGGTTAATTGACTTGCTGTGGTGATAGGTCGCTTGTTAAAAATTTTTTATTTATTTGCAAACAGAGAGAGATAGAAAGAAGAGAGACAGACAGAGAAAATGGGCGCACCAGGGCCTCCAGCTGATGCAAACAAATTCCAGATGCATGTGCCACTTTGTGCATCTGGCATTATGTGGGTACTGGGGAATTGAACCAGGTCATTAGGTATTGCAGGCAAACGCCTTAACTGCTGAGCCATCTCTGCAGTCTTTGAACTTAATCATCACTCCTGGAGTAGGTGTGTCCAACCCACAGCCCAGGATAGCTATGAATGTGACCCACAAAACCATAAACGTACTTAAAACACGAGAATGTTTTGTGTTATTTTGTAATGACTGCGTGGTTCCTGAGCCTGGATGTTGTAAATGACAATGTCATGTTGCAATGTCAAAGGGTTGGATATGTCCATGGCCTGGAGAGAACAAAGGTCCCCTCAGCAGGGGATGGCCAGTTCATCCTGAGCACTCCCAGGAGGCCAGCAACAGGCAGTCCAGAGTCACTTCCTCCAGCAAAGCTCTGACTCCCACACTGCTTCTGCATAGCAGCTAACCGAGGTTTGTAATTCCCACAGCTTTTATTATTCTCTGCAGATGTTGTGCAACATAGAGGCATTCAGAACATCTGTCCTGGGACTGGGGGGATGAGTCAGTAAAGTGCTGGCTGTGCAAGCGGAGGGCCTGAATTTGGATGCCCACGTCATCTGTGAAAGCTAGGCATAGTCATTCACGCCTGGCATCTCAGCACTTGGGAGGTAGAAACAGTAAGGCTTGCCGGCCAGCTGTTCTGATTCTGGGAGCTCCAGATTCACTGAGTGTCACAGTCAGCCACATGCCGCTGGGATGAATCTTCAAACCAGGCACAGTTTATGGGAGGAAAGGATTCATTTGTAGCTATAGATACAGGGAAAGTTCCAGAATGCAAAACAGGCTGCTCCCCTTTCACAGGTCTGAGCAGAGAGAAAAACCCATCACCAACACCACATACACAGAATAGGAAACAGTCAGGGGAGCACCAAAGAGAATTTCTTTCCCTTTATATAGCCTTAGGGTGGGGGGTCTTGCAATTCTATCCCAGACTTAATGGCTTCCGGAGTCTCTGGAATTTCCTTCCTGCACTGCCCACACAGGAAAGGATGTTTACTTCTAGCTTCTTTGAACTTCATTACATCCTGCCCCCTACTGAGAGGCTTGCCTTCCTGTAAACATCCTCAGAGCCCCACCCAAGATTACTTGAAAGGTCAAGTTGACATCAAAACTTAACCATCACACTGAGAGACTGTTGCAGAAAGATGGAGAGCAACTGAGGAAGACCTGAAATTGACCTCTGGACTCCATATGCACATGTACACATATATGCATGTGTACCTATGTCACACATGTGACCAGGCATACATACACATGCATAAAGGGGGGGGGCTGGGGTGATGGCTCAGTAGTTAAAGATGCTTGCTTGTAACACCTGTCAGCCTAGGTTTAATTCCCCAGCACCCACACAACGCCAGATGCACAAAGTGGCTCATGTACCTGGAGTTCATTTGCAGTGGCAGAGGCCCTGGTCCACCAATCTCTCTCTCTGTCTGCTCATAAATAAAATATTTTTTAAAAAGTGACACAACTGTCCTGCATGCATTTATAGCAGCAAAAGGTCCTGATGTGCTCATATGCAAACACACACACACACAGTATTTTAAAAAAAGTTTTATTTATTTGAGAGGGAAAGAGGCAGATAGAGAGAGAGAGAATGGGCATGCCAGGGACTCTAACCACCACAAATGAACTCCAAACACATGCATCATCGCCTTGTGCAACTGGCTTTTTGTGGGTACTGGGCAATCGAACTTGAGTCCTTAGGCTTTACAGTCAAGTGCCTTAGTTGCTGAGCCATCTCTCCAGGCCCTCCCCTAATTTTTTAATAAAAGAAAGCTAAAGCATTTGTCCTGAAACCAGATCTTAGAGAAGGGGGAAGCACCCAGGATAAGGTGCGAGACCATGGTCACACAGTCAGGTGCCCCTCAGTGGCTGAATCGCATCATTGAGTCACCCAATGCTCATTACTGCCCAACCACAGGGAGGAGAAGGGGGCAGGGACAAGACAAGTCCCATTTGTAGCAGGCCTTCTTTTGCAGAAAGGTCTTGGTAGCTGAAGGAAGTTTCAAAATAGTAGAAAGTAGCCTTCTGCCTTGGCCATGCCTTCTCCCGGGGGACATTAACGGCACTTCTGTGCCCTGTACCTCAGTGACCTCACACATCAGGGCAAGCAATTGCTAAAGGGAAGAAGCAGACAGCAATTGCTAAAGGGAAGAAGCCTGGGGTTCTAGCTCACAACACTCCTTCCCCCTTCTGTTTTCCATGGGATTAGATTTCCCAAAAGAGGCCAGTGCCCTTGGGGGCTTGCTAGACCTCTATTTCCCTGTCTGCCTCCTTAGCTTCTGAGCTTCTGCTGCAATAAACCTTCACAGTAGTACCAGTGATTCGAATGCTGGCTGGTCGCATGCATCTCTTTGCAGCAGTTCTGACACGCTCTAGGAAGCCTCCTCAGGGGACTCAAAGCCAGCACATCCATAGCCCTTGAAGCCTGCCTGGCGTGGGGTCGGTGCAGGGAGAAGACCCAGAGGATGTATAATTTGACAAGAGCAGATTCTTTTCTCCAACTCTCCTGCCCAGCCCAGGGCCTCTGGTTTAGTGATGGACGGCAGCTTTACAAGCCAAGATGGAGCTTATTCTGAATGCTCTGAAATCCTTCAGGTGGGGGTTGAGGCCTGCTTTATAGACCCTGGGCTGGAGGAGAGAAGGGAGGCAAGGTGGGGCTGCCCACTTATGGATCCCCCGCATTCCTGCCCCTGGTCCACTCCTGTAAGCTCTTAAGGAAACGTCAAATGAGTTCAATGAATAGGTGTGGAGGAAATCCACGGAGAAGTTCTTAAGAGCATTTTGGAAGCAGTAAGTGCAGGTCGAGGGAAGTGAGTAGCTGAGTGGCAGTGATGGGTCAAATGAGGCTTCACTTGCCTGGTGATGGGTGAGATGTGGGCTCAGGGATCACCTACAAGTCTGCCAGGCACCATCAGACATTGAGGACAAAAAGGTGCTTTTCCTAGAAGGAAGGAGGGGCAGGATTCAAGGGTAGGCAAGGATGAAATAGATGTGACTGTTTCAGTCTGTGCAAAGCATGCTAATTATATGCAAACCAGATGCAAATGAACTTGAGACATCAATTCATGCTCTTCTTTGGCTCTGGGTGTGATATTAAGATCTATGTATTTTTCTTTTCATCCACTGTTCTTGGCTCATATTTTTTCTTTTTCTTTTCTTTTTTTTTGAGGTAGGGTCTCCCTCTAGTTCAGGCTGACCTGGAATTCCCTATGTAGTCTCAGGGTGGCCTCAAAGTCACGGTGATCCTCCTTCCTCTGCCTCCTGAGTGTTGGGATTGAAGGTGTGCGTCACCACACCCAGTCCTGGCTCATACTCTGGTTTATTTTGTCTGATAAGATCTTCCTCATTCTAGAGGAATCCTCCACACAGAAACACTGCACGGAGAGGCCTTGTGGAGTTTCTCAACTGAATTCAGTAGCAATCATGCCTATTCAATGAAATCTCCATCAAAGCCCCCCAAAAAACTGGGTTGGAGAACTTCTGGCAAGAGAAGGTTCCTATAGGATGATGTCCTTGGAGGCTGTGGAAGCTCTCTGATTCTTTCCCCATAACTTACCCTATTTATCCTTTGTAATATCCTCTTTTTAAAAACTTTTTATTGATAGCTTCCATAATTAAAGACAATAAACCATTATCATTCCCTCCCCACCCTCACTCATATTCCTCCCCCTCTCAATTAGTCTGTTTTGTCTCAGTGTCATCATCTTTCCCTCCTCTTATGAAGGTCATGTGTAGGTATTATTAGGCACTTTGAAGTCATGGATATCAAGGCCATTTTGTGTCTGGAATGTAATATCCTTTTAATAAATTGGTAGAAAGTGTTTCTATGAGTTCTGTAAGCCTCTCAACAAATCAGTTGAACCCAAGGGGTGGGTGTACAAACCCTGATGTGTTAGTCAGCTTTCTATTGCTATAAAAAATACCTGAGATAAATCAACCTATAGAAATTCAATTTATTTATAAAATAAAATATTTTAGTTATTTTAGTTCATATTTTTGGGAGGTCTGGTTTATGCTCTGGGTCTCTGGAGCACATCAGGTTGGAAACAAAAATCAAGGAAAACTGAGAGGAAGAGACTAGGGTGCAAATATTCCCTTCAGCAGTAGATCCCAGTAGTTCCCACCTCTTCCAATAGCATGACAGAGACTGGAGATGAAGCCATTAAAGAGCCTTTGAGGCTCATTCCAGATCCAAACTATAGCTCCCAACTTAATCCAGCTGGTCAGAAGCACAGGTAAAATGACATGAGCCATGGCTGACTTGTGAGTGTGGAGGGATGGTCTTGAAGACCAAACCCCCAGCCTTGAGTATCAGAAACTGTCTCCAAGTGGTCAGCATGGGAACCAGACTGAGTTAGAGGATGCCTGTGCAGAATTGATGGCATACTTGCTACTGAGGAGAAATACCTGTACTTTTTCAAGTCATGGACAGGATCTGGGAGGGAAATGTGCTGGAAGGGAGCAAGAAAAACCATCAAGCTCTTATCCTCCAACAAGCTGTTTGAAACCAAATCTTTCCCCATCGAATCTCAAATGCAAAACAAATGAATAGCCTAGCCTAGTGTTGCTTCCTAAGCCTGACTCCACTGTGATTTGACAATAAACCCTAAGCTTTGCCTTAAATCTCTGCCTGGTCTACAAACACACTCCTGCCATGGCTCTGTGTTCTAGCCCTGTTGCGGTCACCTCACTGTGTGGAGAGAGGATCCTTACATCCAGTTCTTGTTTGGCTTTTTTTTTTTTTTGAGATAGGGTCTCACTATAGCCCAGGCTGAACTTGAACTCACAGCCATCCTCCTACCTCTGCCTCCCGAGTGCTGGGATTAAAGGTGTGAGCCACCACAGCCAGTGATACTTCCAGTTCTTATATAACATTAACCTAACCTCCTTCTAGCCCCAACTCTAACCCTAACACTCACCCTAATAACTTCAATTCTAGTCTTCACCCACCATAACCCAAATCCTATCTTTAATATTAGCCATTCACCATGCATTATTGTGACAAAGTGTTCAAGATAAACAATTTAAGAGGAGGAAAGGTTTATCTTGACCCATCGTTTTAGGCTTTGGTCACTTGGCCCCATTGCTTTTGGCCTGTGGTAAAGCCTGTGGTGATGGTGGTGGTGATGGTTGGGGGGCATGCTGCAGAGGAACCTGTTAATCTCATGAACTAGAATCTCAATACCTGTTTTAAGGCACACTATCAATGACCTAACTTTCTCCCATCAGGCCCCAAGTCCTAAAGGTTCCACTATCTCTGAAGACCAAGCCTCCAACACACAGCCTCTGAAGAACATTGGAGATTTAATCTCTAACTCAGCTTTTGTGGGACCCTGATGAGAGGCATGGAGGTCACAGGGTTAAAGGAAAAGTTGAGACTGGCCTGAAACCCCAATTATCTCATCCTGAGACCAGGAGGAGTTTTGGCTGTCTCCTTCCCTCCCCAAACCTCAAGCCACCTGGTGGGCCCCAGCAAACCCTGATGAGTCCAGGCACTTCAAGGCCTGAGTTTATTGAAGTTCACATAATTCAGCTATAAGGTGATAACAAGGTCCTGGAAACAAAAAAAGTCCCTCTAGCTTATCTGTGCAGCTGGCCCCTAACAATCCTTTCATGAGACATCCACAGACCACCCTGCCCCCGCCAATCCCCTTGCCGCTTATCCCCCTGCCTCTCCTTTTCCTCCTGAATAAAAACACCCTCTCCAACCTAATAAACAAGCTGTTCACTGCAACTGTCTCCTGGATGGTTATGTCCATCAGCTCACCACTGTCCCAAAACTCTGTCCACCTAGCTGCGTGGATGAACCAGGGTGTTAGTGTACAGTGATCCCCCAAGTAATCCATGGACCACAACCTTTAATACTAACCCTAACTCTAACTCCTAGTTCAACCTTAACTCAACCTTTCTAAGTATTCCAATGCTACTGTAACTGTTTCTTTAACCTTAATCTTTCTTTTACTGGGTGTGTATGGTGTATGTGTAGATGCATACACCCCATGTGCACACATCTAGCTCATAGCAGAACTCTGGGTATTCTCTTCTGATGTCCATCTGCATGCTTCCTTGAGATGGAGTCTCACTGAACCCAGAGCTTCCATTTTTAGTCAGACTGGCTGACTACCTAGTCCCAGCAGGTGGACTTGGCCATGCTCAGCTTTTTATGTAGATACAGGGGAACTGAACTCAAAAAGTCTCAGGTCTTTTCAGGTTCTCATGCTTGAAGCAAGTGCTCTTACCCCTTGAGCCATCTTATAAAATCCTAATTTAATTTAAAAATTATTTTGTAATTCATTGTGGATAATAAAAAAAAAAGATAAAAAAGACTATAAATCAGTAAGTGGGATTGTTTTGATAAATGGGATTTTTCTGCCCTAAAAATTATTTTGTTTAATTTTTATGCTGGGGATTGACCCAAGGTCTTCTGTATGCTAGGCAAGCATTCTACTATTGAGATACACACCTAGCCCTATTTTTGCTTTTTAAAAAATAATTAATTAATTAATTAATTTGAGAGAGTGAGAAAGGCAAGCAGAGAGAAACAGAGAGAGAGAGAGAGAGAGAGAGAGAGAGAGAGAGAGAGAGAGAGAGAGAGAGAGAGAGAATGGGTACACCAGGGTCTTCAGCCACTGCAAACAAATTCCAGACACATGTGCCACCTTGTGCAACTGGCTTTATATGGACACTGGGGAATCAAACTCAAGTCCTTCTGCTTTGCAGGCAAATGCCTTAACTGCTAAGCCATCTCTCCAGCCCCCTATTTTGTTTTTTTTTTAATTAATTAATTTATTTCTTTTTATTTTTATTTTTTCTTCCTATTTTGTTTTTTGAGATAGGGTCTCACTATGTAGTCCAGGCTGGCCTCAAACTCACTATAATCTTCCTGCTTTCTGAATCCTGGCATTATAGGAATGTACTACCACACCAGATCCTAATCCTAATTTAAACCTGTTCTTTCACAATTCCAACACCAACCAGATCCTGCAGGTGGGCTGCTCCATCAGGGCTTCAGAGGCACCCTTGGCTGGAGGTGACCATCCATCCATTCACCTCTCATAGGTGGCCAGCCTTAGCTCACTGGATCAGCAGCATACCGGTGGGGAGAGGTTGGCAGAGTCTTGCCAGAAATACTATCTTCATAGACCTGGGCCCACCAGCCCACACGGAGAATGGTGAAAATTGCTCCCTAAGTGAGCACAATGGAGAATGCTAGCTCACCGAGATGGCCTTCCCATTGAGTTTAAATACAACTGTAGCAGCTTGTGCTGACTTCTTTTTCACAGGCTTGGACTTAGTAGTTTTTGAATTCATTATCTAAATGTATGTAAATTATCCACTCCAGCCCTGAATCCAGCAGTTTTGTTAAGAGGACTGTGATTTTTTTTTTCCCCTAAGAGGACTGTAATTTTTCTGGGAGAGCTCTATACACCTCCTACGATCAGTGACTTGCTGGGCAGGGGCCCAACTGAAGATTTAAACGAGGCATGAAAGAGTATTAGCAAAATTCACAGGAACAAGGAACACTCCGTGATCAGAAGACATCTCGAGGAGTCCACACAAGTCAATGAATGCTTGTGGGATACATGCAAAGCCTTGGGATCCGCACTGCCAGAGAGAGCCTGTCACTGAGCGTGGGTACAGGACACAGGGTGGGAGGAGGCAGGGATGGGAGTGGGAATCACAAGGTCAGCACAGTTCTGACTTCTCAGTTCTCCTCTCCTTTCGATGTTTCATATCACAGAAGTCTTTTCGCCAGGCTCACTGTCAAAGTGACCCTGCTCTTGTGTGTCAATGCCCCACAGGAAATAGGAGATGGAATCCGCAGGGTTCTTGGAGATCATTAATAAGAGGTGGGAACAGAGAAAGGCAACTAATGAGGGGTGGAAAGGCATCCAGGGAGCAGGCCTTGAGTCCTGAGCTGCTGGTGGAGGAGGGATGGTGTTTTCGGCATGAGGTGGGAGCTGGGTGGAGGAGGAGGAGCCTTTGGCTAGGGCCACAGTCCTCCAGGACAGGAGGCTGGGAGAACGGAGAGGAAGCATTTTCAGACCCTCTTCCTGCCAGTGGTGTGTTAAAACTGGTTCCTACTGGGTTGCGAGGGCCCATTGTACCCAGCTTTTTCCAGTCCCAATGGTAAGTGGGTAGTGTGAAATCTCTCCTGGTATACCACAAAAAATGGCCAAAGGCTGCAAATCAGGGTGTTCTCTGGGTCCCAGGGGTCAGCCAATTAACATGTACTAGCACCTGCCTGCATTCTCCCAACACTCATGTCCTTCTTCTGCTTCCAAGAGGAGGTCAGAGGGAAAAGGAGCTTGAGTGACTCAGTCACTAGGGACCAGCCCCTCCGATGAAGGAGGATGGAAGGGCAGAAGGAACAGCAAAGGGAGAATCGCCAACCCACCTACTGACACTTCTGCCCCCTTGTCCTGCATTAATTCTTTTCAAATGAATGAAATCTCCTGCTGTATTGAGAGTTGTTTGCTTGCCATCTGTCTTCCTCCCTGGAATGGTGTTCCACGGGAGAGGGACCTTGTTTTCCTCTCTAATATGTCTCCAGCACCTGGAAGCAGATACACAGTGACTTTTGTTGACGGTGAGACTAGAAGGCAGAAAGAAGCTGCTCCCACAGATGGGCCATGTTGGGTTCCACCGCAGAGAGCTTCGGTGAAGCTTAGAGTCAGGTGCTCGTGGAATGTTCAGAGAGGGCTGAAGAGGCAGAGATTCGAGCTGAAGACACAAACATGAGCGTCTGATCCTAGAGACCCCAGCCTGCTGAGAGCACTGTAATAGGTGCAGATAGTGCCAAAGACAGAGTGTGGGGGACATTCTGTGCCCAGGAGGGAGCAAGAGGGGGAGCACCGAGGAAGCAGAGAAGGACTGGCAGCATACAAGGGAGGAAGAGGCTAGGGCATGGAGAAGGGCGGGAGAATTTCAGAGAGGAGATGAGTGACACACATGGCAATTAATATGTAGGCAGCACTCCACTGCTGACTGAGCCGAACAAGGTCAAGTGGGAGCTTGAGAAATGGCCACAGCACTTTACGATGAAGAACTCCTTGTGACCAACACAAGGGCCATGCCATGCAAGTGGTGGGCTCATAAGTCAGATTCCAGTGAGCCAAAGAATGAATGGACAGCTTTAAACTTAACTACAGGGCTGCAAGAATGAGCAGTGAAATTGTCCTGCTCAGCGAAGGAACCTGTCACAGAAAACTATATGCTGGTGATTTCATTTATACGATATGCCCAATACAAATAGAAAGAGACAGAAAATAGATTAGTAGTAAATTAATAGTAAACTAGAGCTAGGGTTGGGGAGGTTGGGAGGAGATGGGGAGGTATATCATATCTGGATGACAGAGCTCCATACCACTCTTCCTCATCCTCCAGCTCTTAGATTCTTTCTGTCCCCTCTTCTAGAATGTTCTCTGAGCCTTGGAAGGGATGATATAGTTGTTACATGTGAGCTGAGTTCTTAACAGTTACTTATTTTTAGCACTTTGACCCATTATGAGTCTCTGCCATTAACCACTTTCCACTGGGTGGTGGGGAGGGAGTGCTTTTCTGACCAAGGCTGAGAGCAGCATTAATTTGTGGGTATAAACATAAATATTTAGAAGGCAGTTTAGCAACACATCCATTTAGCAAAAGCAACAGTAGTAGTAGATTACTCTCTAGGGTGTGGATTTCCTCCTGTGGAACCAGTCTCAAATCTCATCTGGGAGGTTGGTTACTTTTGTAACAGTCATGCCATTATTGCATCACTGGGCCCAACTTGCCCGGAAGGTCACTATTATAACATGCAGAGTCTGTCATTGGGTGAGACTATGGATTACTTTTCTCCTCCGGCAGCTGCATAGTATCTTCTGAAACTATGAAAGCTAGCCAGCAGAGAGGAAGTTTCCAGCTCAGTTCCAGCTTGATTTTTCTAAGTTCTACAACCAAAGCTATGATGCCTTCAGCAGTAAGGTTTTACCATTCAGTTCTGATGAACAACCAAGAGTAATGACAATTATCTGTATTGTTTTGGGGCCCTCTGCGGCTTCCTTGACCAGCAATGCATAGGGAAGTATCCTACATCTGGCGACAACATGAGGAAGGAAAAGGCTTCTTTCTTTCTTTCTCTCTCTCTCTCTCTCTCTCTCTCTCTTTCTTTCTTTCTTTCTTTCTTTCTTTCTTTCTTTCTTTCTTTCTTTCTTTCTTTCTTTCTTTCTTTCTTTCTTTCTTTCTTTCTTTCTCTTTTTTTATGAAACACTCTTGGAAAGGGTTTATTCCTGTTTTCAGTTTCAAGGGGAAGTGTCCCCATGACGGAGAAAGTGTGGTAGGATCAGACAGCCAGCATCACAATTTCACATCAGCAGGAAGAAAACAAAAGCAAGAACTCTCAGTGGAACTGGATTATAAAACCTCCAAGCCTGCCTCCAGTGACACACTTCCTCCAGCAAGGCTCTGCCTCCTAAAGGCTCCTCAATCTTCCTGAACAGCACCACTGATTGGAGATTAGGTATTCAAACCCATGAGTCTGTCTGGCACTTTTTAACATTCAAATCACCACAAATATTCTCTTTTCTTTTCTTTTCTTTTCTTTTCTTTTCTTTTCTTTTCTTTTCTTTTCTTTTCTGTCCTCCCTCCCTCCCCCTTTCTTTCCCTCTCTCTCTCCCTTTCTTTTTTTTTTTTTGAAGTAGAATCTCACTCTAGCCCAGGCTGACCTGGAACTCACTCCATAGTCTCAGGCTAGCCTCAAACTCACAGTGATCTTCCTACCTCAGCCTCCTAAATTCTGGCACTAAGGGTATGCACCACTATGCCCTTCTTCTCTCTCTCTCTCTCTCTTTCTCTCTCTCTCTCTCTCTCATTTTTGAGACAGAATCTCATGTATTCCAAGTTGGCTTTGAACTCACTCTGTAGCTAAGGATGATCCCCAGCCCTCCAGATCTTTTTTCATCTTGCAAGACTGAAACTGAGTTGGGCACGGTGGTCCATACCTGAAATACTATCACCAGAGAGGCTGAGGCAGGAAGAGCAAGAGCCTGAGCTACAGAGTGAATCTGTTTCAAAAAACCCAACCAGACAACAACCAAAGAACAACCACACCACTCAAAATACTGCACCCATTTTATAGCAGCCCTCATTCACCCCTTCCCTAGCTCCTGGTGACATGGTCTACTCTGCCCTGACAAGTTTGACAGCTCCAGGAACCACAGACAAGGATCAGCTTGCCATGACCATTGCCATCTTGAACTATAACTGTCACGACTGTTCCAGGATAACCCCAGTTAGCTTTTCCTACATGCTTTCCCGTCAAGCTATAAATAGACAAAACCATTAGAACAATACTAGGAGCTTCATGACTGGACCCTAGCACCAAGAATGTGTCTGATGCTGACATTAGTTTGATATAAAACAGGTACATTCCAGCTTGGCTGCCGCTACTTTTGTCCTGACCAGTATCTACACGCCTCCTTCTGACCTAAATTGAAGGAATCCATTTGGTCTTGCTGCTACCCACTAAGACTCCAGTCCATTTCGTCTGCAATCCCAGGTCTGTTTGCTTCTCTTTCTTTGGTCTTAGGGCACTGTTGGGTCAATTCTCACACACTGGAGCTGAGTTTTTCAGACATCATGTAAATAGAATAGTGTGCCAATTGTCCTTTAGGGTCTATTTTATTTCATTTAACATGATGTCCTCACAACGGTGCTTCCCTGTGGTAACATGTGTCAGAATCTCTTTCCTCTGCAAGGTCAAATAATATTCCGTGGTATGTATACACCATGTTTTGTTTCCTCATTCACGTGGTGATGAACATTTGGTTTGCTTCCTCCTTTGGTTACTATGAACATTGGCTTATGAATATTATCTTTGAGACTTTCCCTTCAACTTTTTTTTTTTCTATATGTCCAAAAGTAGAATTGCTACATCAAGCCTGGCGTGGTGGCGCACGCCTTTAATCCCAGCACTCGGGAGGCAGAGGTAGGAGGATCGCCTTGAGTTCGAGGCCACCCTGAGACTACATAGTGAATTCCCGGTCAGTCTGGGCTAGAGTGAGACCCTACCTCGAAAACCAAAAATAAAAAATAAAAAAAAAAAAAGAATTGCTACATCAAATGTAATTCTCTATTCAGTGCTTTAAGGAACTGCCATTAATTTTCCATGGTGGCTGTACCCATTTCACATTCCAATGTGCAAGGGTTCTAATCTCTCCATATCCTCACCCATCTGGGTGTTTAGTAACAGCTATCTGTGGTGTTTTGAATATAAAACAACTCATAGTCTTCTGTGTTTGTGATTAAGCCTCATAGTCAATCCCCAGCCATGGAGCCTTGCAGGAGGAGATGTGTCACTGGGTGTGGGCCTAGAGATTTCTTAGTTCAGCCCTACTGTAGGGAGCTGGCTCATTCTTTCTGTCCTTCCTGCTGTTGTGGAGTATGGAGACTGATGCTTGTCTCTCTGCTCTTGCCATGCTTCCCCTGCCATGAGGAAACTTCTTAAAATTATAAGCCAAAATAAACCTTTCCTTCCATCAGCTACTTCTGCTCAGGTATTTTATCCCAGCAACACAAAGAAAACTGTTATGCCATCCTAATTGGGTTTGACAGCTGTTCTCATTTTTAAATGTATTTTTCCCCATTATATCTTTTACTAAGTATATATACTTTAAAATAATATTTGCTGGGCATTGTGGCTCCAGAGGCACAGGCAGAAAGATTATTGTGAAACTGAGGGCAGCTGAGCTCAATAGTGGGTTTCAGGACAGCTGTGGTTATAGCGTGAAATTCAATCTCAAACAATAAAAACAACAACCGAACCAAAGCCACTACCAACAAACATGCCAGGTGTATTCCAGCACTTGGGAGGCTAAGCCAGGAGAATCTCAAAACGCTCAAGGCCAACTTGGAATATGTAGTGAGTCCATTTCAAAAATATAAACAAAGGCCTGAAAGATGGTTCAGTGGTGAAAGCTGTTTGCTTGCAAAGCCTGCTAGCCAGTAGTTCAATTTCCAAGCCACCCATGTAAGCTGGATATAAAAAGTGGCACAAGCATCTGTTCATTTGCAGTGACAAGAAGCTCTGCTGTCACACACACACACTCACACATATACTAATGGAAACATTTTAACAAAGTTCAATGAGCATTTTCTGGGTGCAGGAGTTAACAATGAACAGGACAAGCGGCCCTGATGCAAGGCTGAGAGCGGAATGAGGACAATGTTCCACCTCCAGGGAATTACAAGCAAGGTTCAGATGCCAAAAGGGACTTGTCAGCCAGGGTTGCTAGGGGATTTAACCGAGTGTTCATGGGCTTCTGAGAACACAAAGAAGCTTGATAAAGAAGAGGAATTGACTAGACTGGACTAGAATGGAGAGGACTTAGGAGCAGGGGAAAGTTTTTGCACTAAGGTAAATGTTGACAGAGGAGGAAGATAAGAGGTGCCAGGACTTGGGCTGTTATGATCCAGAGGCCACAGACGGGTGGGATGCAAGTCACTGAACAGGGTGGGACCACTTTTCTGCAGGACCATCAGAGAGGTCAGTGTGGGGACACACAGGGCGGAGATTGTTCTCCTGGGCTCCCAAACAAGGCAGGGAAGGGATGAGCGGGCTGGGCTTACTGGCCCAAGCCTCTCTCCTACAGCCTCTGCTGGTCGCTGGGAGACTAAAAGGCAGATTGGAAAGGATTCAAGTCATTAGAGGGGCTCGGGCAGGAGGGGAACTCTGGGGCAGGCCTCGGAGTGTCTCATTGCCAGAAGCACGGGTCACTTTGCCACCCCCTTGCCATCTGCTTCACGTGTCACCTTCTGCTGGTTCTGTGGGTAGGCACACTGTCCACCCCAGGGTGAAAGCAAATCAGCATCTATTAAAAATCCTCTAGGAAGCAGAGGAGACAGCTCAGTCGGTCAAGTGCTTGCCTCACAGGCATGAGGATTTGAGTTCCATCCTCAGAACCCAGGTTAAAACAGTGTGGTGGTCCATGTCTGGATGATTTCTGTGCTGGACAGACAGGCAGAGAGAAACAGGTGCATTCTCTGGGCTTGGTGGTCAGCTAGTAAGCCCTACACAATGACAAACCATCTCCAAAAAAGAAAAAAAAAAGGTGGTTGGTGATTGATGACAGTACCTGAACCCTCCACATGCAAATACACAGGTATACATACACACCTGCACATACATGTGCACCATACACATATGAACACACATACATTAAAGTAAAATCTCCTCTCTGGTGCCATGGGGCTGTGGGGCAGGAGGGCTGATGTCTCAGGGGCTCCTGCCTTTTTCCTCTAACCTCCTCTTCTCATGCCTAATGTACAGTAAGTTTTAAAAAATTTATTTGCAATGTGAGAGAGAGATAGAGAAAGAAATAAGAAAGTAAGAAAGAAAGAAGAAAGAAAATAAAGAAAGAGAGAGAATGGGCACACCCAGGTCTCTAGCCACTATAAATGAACTCTAGATGCATATACCACTTTGTATGTATGGCTTTATGTGGGTGCTTATGGCTGAGGAATTGAACCTGGGCCATTAGGCTTTGCAAGAAAGTATCTTAACTGCTGAGCCATCTCTCCAGCCCAGGATTGTTTTTTTCGACGTAGAGTCTCACTCTAGCCTAGGCTGACCTGGAACTTACTCTTTATTCCCAGGCTGGTCTTGAACTCATATTCTCCTACCCCTTCTTCCCTAGTCCTGGGATTAAAGGCATGTGCCACCACACCCAGCTAACAGTAAGTTTTTAATAACTAGAAGGCGCAGACTCTAAACTAACAGTAACAGTATCATTTGGCAAATACATAAACCAGTCAATATTATTATTAGGCAGTAGGCATGCTGTACTGTCATGTTTTCATGCAATTGGCAGCACATCATATTAGCTTACACCAGCATCACCACAGACACCGAGACATGACAGTCATAGATAGATAAATGCAGAGACACAGACTTATGACAGGGATTTGTTTGGAGAAAGGGAGGCTGAACTGTTCCATGGTTAGCTGTGTGCAAGTTAGAGAGCCAGAGAAGTATGGCTTCTACCAAGTGGAGGGCCAGGATCCATTAAAGCAGAGATGTAACCCTCAGAATTCTGGAGGCTTGTCCAGAGGACGGAGGTCAAAACCATGGAGTTCTAACATTCAAAGGCAGAAGGAGTATGTCATGTTCAGGATGAGGGAAAAGTCATTTTCTCCTACCTTCTTGTCCCATGTGAACACCCCACACCATGAGATGGCACCCAAACGCCTTTACTGTCTCACCCCAAAGCAATGTATCATGGGCCATCTAGGTACCCCTTAATCCAGCCAAGGTGACACCCAAAATTAGCCATCATAGTTGCCAATGTGGGAAAAAAATGAGATTTCAAATAAAAGCCCAGACCAGCTTCTTTGGGCACACTGGGAGATTAGGCATCATTGTGCCCAGCTGGCTGAAGGACAGGTGTTGTGGACACAATAACAGATGTCCCATTAGCAGTAATGATGAAGAGCAATGACAGGCACATGTTCTTTTTATTTCAGGCCATTTATCAGGCCCCTCGGGCCCACCCCCCTGATTCAGGATCTCAGCTTACCAGTGGGCTGCAGTTAGCAAACTCTTCTGCAGGGAGGGGGTAGGCTGCAGGTAGCAGTCTGGGGTCCCATCCCGCTCTGCAGGCTGCTGCCTTTGTCTGAAAAGGCAGGTCCTTGTTTTGTATGTGTGTAGATACGAGTATGATGTAGTGTGTTTGTGCATATGTGTGTAGGTGTACAACCCTAATGACCCAACTTCCTGGCACTAGACCCCACCCCATAGATGTCCTGCCCCTTACCATAAACCATATACCATATACCACCTCTGTATAGTTCCACAGGGTGGTGACTGAGCCTTTAGGAATCATAGAAGATGCTCAGAGAATGACTGAATATGGACTTCTACTCAAACCCCTCTTCTCAGCCCACACTTGAACTTTTTTTTTTCCACTTGAACTTTTTTTAAACTTTAACTTACCCATACCTATTGCCTCTGAGTCCCAAGTGCCTCAAGCTTTCTACTCATGCAGAGCCTCCTTTTCAAACACTTCTACTTACATCTCCATCTGCTTTCTGTCTCCCAGATTTTGTTGAACCCAATCTATAATTATCTCCTTATATTCTCCTAGTCTTTAGGTTCATACTGTCAAAAATACTTCTGCTTTCATGTTAGTGTGGTTTAGGGGGAAAGAATAAACACAGGTCATTGTATTTGATCAGAAGTTGGGTATCTTATTATCCAAATAGGGTTCCAGGACTCCTGGCCTCCTCATAAGTACCATGCTTGGTAGATGGGTCTTTGAAGTCTGAAGCCCAGAAATCAGAATCTGTGAGAAATAAACATTACTTCTGGTTCCACAATGGGGACACTATGACACAGGGAGTCTTTGCCTGTGAGGGCCACTTCTCGCATTCTTTTGTTTGAGGTGCTAAGAGATCATCTCAGGAGTGTCCTGGCTTAAACTTGGTCTGTCTGGGGAAAGCAAACATCAGAGGCTGCCTCAGCTAGAAGGATCCTGGCGTCAGGTGACAGTGGTGACTGGAAGCCTGAGGCTGGTGGGCCTCAAGCACCCAGTTGGAGGAGGAAGTAGAGATTCTGGACAGAATGCTGTGCTGGGTCAGACACCTAGGGCATCAGTCAGAGCTACAGACTGAGCTCATAGCCACTCGGCTCTGGAACAACCAGCCTTCTAGGAGATGGGACCTGGGGCTGAGTTTGGGGAAGGGAGCACATCCATGTCATGACTGGCTCAGGGCAAAGGTACAGAGCAAATATCAAGGTAGGTTATTGGGATGGAGATTGAGGGATGAGGAGGAGCAGGGGTACAGGCCAGGGCTCTGGGACAGCCTTGGGACAGCACTGATTCTCAAGCATGGGTCAGAACATGATCCAGGAGGTGACATCACATTTACACAAAGACACAGAGGCAAGTGTTACATAGGAGTCTCATTGCATACCAGGACCTGGCCAGAGTGAGCTTGCTTTTATGTTCCGGGACTTTCTCAGGATGGGGACTGACTTGGACCTCCTGATAGCTCAGTACACAGGTGACAGGAGATGAATTCTCTGTTCTCTGCTGGGAACGAAGGTTTGCAGCAACCCCGAGCTCGACCAGGGGGAAAGAATGTGCTACTGTGGAGCAGGCACTTCAAAGGCGTTGTCAGTTCATCTACCTATCAGCCCCCTGACATGGCCATGACTCTCCATGATGCAAAAGAGGGGACAAGACTCAGACCTGGTAGACTCAGCATTCGAACTGTCCCCACCTGTAGCTAAAAGCAATCTTTCACCCTCTACATCACTGTCTCCAAAATGAGAGTCATGTTTCTTTAAGAGCCAAGTGGATTGCAGCCCTGATGTGGAGGTTTCCTGGGGGGGGGGGGAAATCCCAGAGCTACTGTCAAAGTTAAGGAAGGCCTTGGATGACTTGGTAGCTGTCCTCCTCTAAGGATGTCTCCCCTCCCCCATACCTGGGCAGCTAGGCCTGCTAGGAGCTTGAGAGAGCACCTGGCCCTTTGGAGCTGGGATAACATTGAATTTGAAGGCCTGTCCTGAGCCCCCTTGTCTGTTCAGTTTGGGTCAGGGGCATCTGCCAACTGTGATGAAGAATCCACATTGTCAGGGAGGCTTGGTCAGGTCTGGCCTATTCTGTTCCCATGTGTTCAAAGTTCAAGACCTAAATCCATTTCTGGCTGCTGCCCCGGTCACCTCTGTATAGGCTCCAAGGGAGACTCAGGTTGAAGGAAAAGCTATAGACACAGAGAGAAGTCATGACATGGCTACAGACATTAGCAATAGAAATCCGAGGGAGATGTGGGAATGGCTGTGGGGATAGATATGGATAGGGGCAGAGACAGATATTGAGACAGCAGCCGAGTATCTGTGGGCAAAGGCACCCTGAAAATAGCTGCCACCCAGGCAGACTGCTCTGCAGGTCCTTCAGCTGCTCTGCAAGTAGGGCACGTGCTGACAAGATGCTACCCACTCTGGCAGCTTTTCTGAGCCTCCAGGCACTGGGGCACCACGGACCTTAGGCTTCTGTCCCTCGATCCCCATCTGTGAGCAGCAAACTTGCTCCACTGTATCTTCTGGGTGGTCTATCTCATGGGTCCCGGGCAGGCTGAAGAAACTGAGCTCAAGATGCAGTGGGTAATTGTAACTTGGGAGGAATGGGGGGGGTGGGCCTTCCTGGATGTCCAGTGGACCTGCTTCTTGACATGAGTGTGCCATAGGGGAGCCCAAACAGGTGTGAGAGGGTCACAGAAGATGTCCCCTGAGGATGCAGAGGCTGAGGCTGAAGGAGAGCAGAGGAGGTAAGCTTTCAGCAGAGGAACTCTGGGTCAAGAAGGTAAATGGGAAAGAGCGTGTGGGTGGGAGTGCTGTGAACAGGAAGGAGACAGGAGCTCACAGAGGCTGGAAATACTGCCAGGAGCCTTGCCAGCCAGCTGCTCTCTGCCAGGCCGAGCCTCTCCGTATACTTGCACCTGACCCTCTCCACTGGACACCCAGGAAGGCCTACCATCCTCCATTGCTCCCAAGTTACAAAGGCTGTGCCAGGTTCCAAGGTTATGCTCATTACCTCCCTTCATCACATACACTTCCCAGGTGCCATCCCAAGACCATGGCATCCAAGCCATAATTCAAAAGCCTTTTCAGCAGGGTGACTAACCCTTAAAATCTCAGGGTAAGAGAAAAAGTGGAGGGCCAGTCCCCTTCAGCTCTGTTTTATGTGGATAGAATCCTGGTTTGACCTCCCCTGAGCTCCATGGTGGTCTTGAGAGCATGACTCTGATCCAGCCCACGCCTGGCCCTCCTGTGGGCGATCCACCTGGGACTAAATCCCTCTGGAACACCCTGTGGGCACAGGCTGGGGGAGGAAGCACAAGGGGAAAGCAGGAGAGAGATGCCGTCATCAGCCCTGCTGGGTGCTTCAGTACATCCTGCTGTTCTAGAATCAGATCCACTTGGTTACTTCCTTCCATTAAGCTTCTGCTTTCCTTCAGCCCACTGGATCCATCTTCAGTTATTTACTTCTAACCGTAACAAAAAAAAAAATCCATTGAATTGCACATGAATGCAATATGAGGCTGTCAAACAAATGGCAGGCCTGGGAGGGTGGGGTTGAACAGAGTGGAGCCCACAGGGATTTGTCATTTCCATGTGCCCTGGCATGGACGTCTGAGCATGCCTGACTCAGTATGCAGGGTGAGAGGTACACTTGGTGTAAGCTGGGGGATTTGGGGGACAGGAGGAGAGGCTTATGCTAGCCTTGACAGCAAAGGTGTGTCCTTTTCTGTCATAACTACTTTACTTTTTGGGGTGTGCCAGATCTTGCCTCCCCCCCACTCTGCTGTCCTGTGTCTTAGAGGCTGCTGATCACGTTCTAGCAACCAACCAGGTGAGACAGCCTGAGATGTACTTAAAGCATATCCATTTTAGCCTGAAACCACATGCTCGGATCTCTCAGACCCTCTAATCCAACCACGCTGTTCAAACTATTCTTATTATTCCAGCTTCTGCCAATTAATTAATTAATTAATTAATTTGGCTTTTGGAGGTAGGGTCTCTGTAGCTCAGGCTGACCATTGCGCCTGACTGCTGCTTCTTCTTCTTCTCCTCCTCTTTCTTCTCATTATTTATTATTTATTATTATTATTGAGATATCACTGTTACTATGTTGCCTAGTTAGTCTCAAACTCCTGGGCTCAAGTCAAGCTCCTGCCTCAGGCCCACTGTACTGGGCTCCAGCTTCTATAGTTGAAGCTCATTTTCCTCTCTCTGGCCCCAGAAACAGAGTTTTTGATCCCTTCTGGCCCCTGTAGAACCCTGCCCTCAGCCAGCATTTCCACAAGCCCATTCTGCTTCCAGGGGTCACTGGAGTAGAGATGGCTGTCCCAGTGTATCCCCTGCTTTGGAGGACCCCCATCCTGTGCTTTCAGAGCCTTGACCACATAGCTGAGTTTGGGTATAGCTTCCTGTTGGGATTGAGTTAAGGAGGCTGGATTCGATAGGTCCCCAGTTGCTGCTTTGGTCTAGAAGTTTCCATGAGAGAGTCAAAGAAGAATTCTAAAGGATTGAGCACCTACATTCTTGTCCAGGGATGAAGCAAGCCCTGATCAAGCAGCCAGCAGCCCTGGCAGCTTGCAACTGTGGGTAGAACCCGAGTTGACTTGCATGGGGTAAGGAAAGCCCCTGGGTTCTAGTGGAGGGTCCTGGGTGGCTGAGAGGGAGGCATTAGAGCAGTGGTGCTTTGCAGGCCCTTGCCCACAGGTCCTCCTGTTCTCATGTAGGCCAGCTCAGCAGTAACCCTGGCTGATTCTGCCAAAGGACTGTTGGACAGAAAATCAGGTTTAAAATCTACTCTACTCTGAAGGCCCTGTTGGAAAAGCACCTCCCAGGGCTGACCAAGGGGCTGACCTCAGGCTCCAAGTCCTGTCTCTGAGGTGGGAAGGGGAAGAAGGGGAGACGGATATGCTGACCAGGCCCTGGGGCCAGATTGTCCTGAATTTGACAACCGGCTATGTCACAAGCTCTGTGACCTTGAAAATGTTGCTTAATTCCACTGGGGCTTGTTTTCCTCATCTGAGACATGGAGCTGATCATACTTCTCTTGCTAAAAGGTCCCTAAGGATTCAGTGTGTTGTCTGTAAAGCACTTGACACAAAGGAAGTGCTTAATTAATGGCAGCTAATATTATTATTAGATTCACTTCGATGGTTCAGCGTGGCCATTTTTTCCCTCTACACCTTGACCTTATCGTGTCTGAATTCAACCTCAGTTCCTCATTGGACTGCCCACATGCTATGTCTACTCAGGCTACATACAAGGCTTGTGAAGATGATCGGTGTAAGGAGCTTGCTGATTGACGCCCCACACCAACAGCCCCCACACCTCTTCCTGACCTGTCTCACCTGGAGTATGTCTAAATATAATGACCCATTTCTGTGTTCCCCAAGGAATCGGAGAGAGGGATCCACACCATGGTCCATGTCCACAAGAAGCCAAGAGGCAGGACTAGGGATGTAGCTCAGTAGTAGAATGTTTACCTGGCATGTATGAGACCCATTCAAAATTCCCAAAATGATGAAGAGAACGAAAAAGAGGAAGTGTCAGAGTATGCCTTGGACCCTCCCAGTTGAAACAAGGTAGTGAACTGTAATGTGGGTCCACAGGGTTTGCTGGGACAGGGTCCTGGCCACCTGCCTCACTGGACTCTGTACTTCTGCCTGTTACCTGCCCATATGCCACGTCCTCGGTGTGATGCACCAGCTGGAAGGCATGGGAGATGGCACAGTGCTCACGAGACCATATGTTTCTCACATTAGGAACGTAAAGAGGTGAGGCTGCAATGCCTACTTGTCAAACACTAAAGCTTAATTGAGCCAGAAATACTCCCTGGTTCCTGCTTCTGCAAGACAGATCTCAGCTGTCACCAAGCATCTGTGGCACCCGGAAGGGACAAGCGGAGTTCTGTGGGCTGGAGGTTTGGAGGAAGAGCAGATTTCGTTCTTTTGTGCCAATTATGTTCACAACGTTGGTTTTCTTTGTATGTGGGAACCTTCGGCCCCAGCACTGTGCTATCTACCACCACGACCACAGAGAAGTCCAAAGGGGGGTTTGAGCAGGCCAGTGGGGTTAGGGGCACTGTTTAAGGATGCTTCCAGAGACAAACAAGGTGAGCCCTAGGTGGGGGGGGATGAAAGCCAGGATGAATGGGGCAGAAAGTGGCACACTGGCACATTACCTTGTTCAACAAGTATTTATTGAGCACTTACTGTGAGAGGAGTGATCAGAATGGATACTTGATGTTAGCGAGAGGCACAGAAAACAAGCCAACAGGTAGATTTGATGGTGTCTAGTGGTGACATGGACTTTGAAGAACAAGGAAGCACAGTGGGAAGAGAGGGAGGGAAGGGCTTGGTTTGGATGGGGTAGTCGGGGTAGGGTGGAACGGGCTCTATAGGACCAGGGTCAGGGAGAGGCAGACAGGTGTAGCATTGGGAACCTGGGAGCTGGAGAGTTCTGGTGAGGACTGTGCATGGGTGGCTTCCCCTGCCTAGATGTTTGGGCTGCATCCTGGTCCTGTGAAGGAACCCCACAGTTCACTACCTTGTTTCAGCTGGGAGGGTCCAAGGCATACCCTTGCCACTTCCTTTTACTCCTCCTTCTCTTCTTCCTCCTTCTCCTTCTTTTTCTTCATCCTACTGGAAATTGAACCCAGAGTCTCCTATCCAATTCCTTCAAGCCAACACAGAGGGTCCATAGGTGAGAGTAGCCCATGGGGCAGCCACCATATATCAGAGAAGGGAAAGGAGCTCAGAGAAGGGCTATGACTCACTCAGAGAGGAGGTAGGAGGCTGGGCCTCTGATGGGTACCTGTGGCAGGACTGGAAGACAGGGGGGGAGCCAGCAGGTGCTGGGTCACCACAGAGATGCCTCCCAGACCCTCTCCTTCTGTTTGCCTTCCTCAATTCTTGCTCCTTTTCCTTTTCTCTAAATTCTCTTCTTGGATTTCCCACTAGGGCCTGTGGTTTTGGACCTTGTGGCACCCACAAAACTGCATTACCTCCATAGCTGCCTTTGTATGGAAGCTGCAAGTTCTATGATTCTTGAAGAACAGGTCTTTGGAGGCAGGACAGCTGTGATCTGAGCCCCGGGGGTTGTGTGTGCACCCCTGTATGCAGAGCAAGGGGGCTGCTCCAGCCCGGGGCACGCATCTCCCTGCGGATGCATGATTTGACTTTCCCTCTCTCATAGAGGCAGGTTCTTATGGGAACGGCCATGTCTTGAAGCCTTGAGCCTGTGTGTGTGGTCATAGGCCAAAGGCAGGCTGAAGTAAGCATTCCAAGTGCCCTCTGTGGGGTGATCCTCAATGCAATGAGCCCCTGAAATCCTCTCCTTAGAGACAGGAAACAGTGCAGTTAGTGGTTCTAGCATAGGCTCTCTATGGACCTAGGGCAGGGAGAGCCCCAGCTCTGAAGTCAGCCTGCAAATCACCCAGTGAACCACAATGAGGTTTGCATGTTTATGGAAACATCAAAGGCCCTGGGAGTTTCACTGATTTCCACAGTGTCATTGAAGGCTGCCCCCAATCCTGCATCATCTCCCATCCCAGCACCCCAAGTCTCCCCAGCAGCAGCAGCAGTCATGATAGGCCAATGAAGGCACACAGGGATGGAACCACCAAGGTTTCCCTAAGAGTACTCCTAGCAGGGTGCACTGGGTCTTCTTGAGGTGTGTGATGCTCCCCCAGGGACCCTTTGGTCCCCACCACGACGATGCTGTTGGCCTGTTCAAGAAGTTATGTGTGGGGGCAGGTGCAGGAAGAGTAGAGGCTGGAGAAAAGGAACCAGAATATGGTTCCTAAGTGGTTTTCTTCACACATAGGTAACTTTCAGATTCCCACAACTGCTGGCTTAGCACGTGGGGGAATGAAGTGATGAATAGGCCCTGAGCCCAGCCCTACAGACTCAGCTGACAGGGAGGTCAGCCCAGAACAGGAAGTCAGGGGCTATGCAAGGCCTCAGGCTAGATTTGCACATGGAGGAAAGAGTGAAACTTTGTTTTCTGTATCTTAAACCCATGGATGGGCTAATAGACACAGAGTCTGTGCAGGGAAGAGGGGACAGGATCTGAGGAAGCCTGCTCCATCCTGGTCCATGGTGTGGACTGCTGTCCTTTGCAGTCCTGCCCAGGAAACCTCAGGCCAGGAAGATCCTTCAGATGGTTGAAGGGGTGGAGGAAAACAGACTATTCTTTTTTCTTTTGCAAGCAGAGGGAGACAGAGAGAAAACACACACACACACACACACACACACACACACACACACAGAATGGGTATGCTGGGGACACTAGCAGCTACAAAGGAACTCCAGGTACATGTGCCACATCTGGCATTACCTGGGTACTGGAGAATTGAATCGGCATTGTTAGGTTCTGCAGGTAAGTGCCTTAACTGCTGAGCCATCCCTCCAGCTCCCAGGGTATTCCTTAATACAGTTTAAAGGGAGAGAAGTAGGGCTAGGAAAGAAGGGAAGGTGAGAGCAATGAAAGAACAGGACAGGGAGTGTGGGCAATGAACATCCTCCCTGACCCCCATAAGTGAGCAATGAACAGAAGATAGGAGGGAGCTGGAAGATTCTATGATGAAATACACACTCATTTTATAACAAACACTCATGTCAAACAACAAAGCCCGTTGTGGCCCTTTATCATGGCCTTTTAAATATGATTATAGGTGACAAGTGTGGGGAGTCCTTGTGTGGTCATCTTTCTGTTATAGCAATAAAATACCTGAGATAATCAACTTAAAAGGCTGATGGGTTGATTTTGCTCACTGTTTCAGAGGCTTTGCTTCGTGGCTGGCTGGCTCTGTTGTTCTAGGCCTGTGATGAGGCAGAGCATGGAGCTCTTGGTTGTTTAAGCTGCTCACTTCATGACTCCAGGAAGCAAAGAGAATCTTGGGGGGGGGCAGAGATCAGAGAATCCCTGGGGCTCTCTGAACAGCCAGCCTAACCTAAACAAACAAACAAGTAAACAAACAAACAAACAAATAAAAGATAGCTCTGGTTTAGTGTGGGTCTGTGGATTACTTGGGGGGTGTCATTGTACACTAACACCCCAGTTCATCCATGGAGCTGGGTAAGCAGAGTCTTGGGACAGCACTGAGCTGATGAGAGGAAGAACTCTTGGGAGACAATTGCAGTGAATAGCTCATTTATTAGGATGGGTAAGGTGTTTTTATTCAGGAGGAAAAGGAGAGGGAGGGGGATAATTGGCAAGGGGATTGGTGGGGGCAGGGTGGTCTGTGGATGTCTCATGAAAGGATTGGCAGGGGCCAGCTGCATAGATAAGCTGGAAGGACTTTCTCATTGCCTGGGCTTATTATTACCTTATAGCTGAATTATGTGAACTCCAGTAAACTCAGGCCTTGAATTGCCTAGACTTATCAGGGTTTGCTGGGGCCACAAGGTGGCTGGAGGTTTGGGGAGGGAAGGGGTCAGCCGAACTCCTGCCGGCCTCAGGATGAGATAATCGGGGTTTCAGGCCAGTCTCAACTTTCCTTTAACCCTGTGTCTTCTGTGCCTTTCAGCAGGGTCCCACAGTTTAGCGAGAGACTCTGTCACAAGGAAAGTCATAGATGAGTGAAAAGAAGAGGACCCTGATATTCTCCTCTGGCCTCTGTATGTACATACATGGAGCATGCACATCTGTACACACCATACCACTTATCATACCTCACATACTATGCACACACACATACATGCATGCATGCACATGCACATGAAAGAAAAGGAAGGATGAAAGAGACAGAGGTGTCACAATCCCCTGAACCTAGCAACCTGGGTTGGATTCCCCGGTACCCACAAAGAACTAGATGCACAAAGTGGCACATACATCTGGAGTTTGTTTGCAGAGGCTGGAGGCCCTGGCACACCCATTCTCTCTGTCTCTCTTCTCTCTATCTCTCTCTGCTTGCAAATAAATAAATAAAAATATTTTTAAAAAAAGAAAGAAAGAAAAGGAAGTATGAAAGAGACAAAGGTGTCACAGTTCCCTTTAAGAATAATGGCCTAATGACCTCCTAATAGACTCCACCTCTTAAAGGTGCTGCCACCTCAATATAGCGCTACTCAGGAGAACCAGGCTTTAGTCCTCATGCCTCCAG
The DNA here is from genome assembly GCA_004024765.1 of Zapus hudsonius. Classification (NCBI taxonomy): domain Eukaryota; kingdom Metazoa; phylum Chordata; class Mammalia; order Rodentia; family Dipodidae; genus Zapus; species Zapus hudsonius. The sequence continues at coordinate 35,862 of PVHP010014825.1, forward strand.
GAACATTCCAGATCCCAAATCTAGAAGACCCTGATATGCTGAGTGTGAAGAAGGGAAGGTGACCTTGGGCACCTGTTTAGTCCCCTGGGAGCAAACTGTTCAATCTATTCACTGTGAGTTGGATAATGAGAGATACCCAACTAACTGGGAACATGACTCATACCCTGAGAAATAGGTTGTCTGTTTGTATTTTCATATTTTGACATTTGTTTTTAAAATGCAGAACTATTTTCAATTTGGAGCCTGATAAAAGTTTGGGTTTGGGTTTTCTTTGAGCTGGAAGGGACTGGACCATCTCCCTAGCTGGGTGCCCCATGCAGGGGCCTACTGGGAACTGGCTAGTGTTCCTGTCACCATTGGGCAGATGAGGAACACTGAGCCACTCCCTCCTCCCCAGCTGGCTGGAGGGCCTTTCTGCTTTTTAAAAACAGTAGCAGGGTGATGCTACATGTACACGAAGCTATGCTGACAGATTGTAAGGGAACACAGACTGTGAATGTGGTAAAAACATACACAGCGAGTTACTCTAATGCATATTCAATGATATAGGCAATCTTTTTGATTGTGCAATCGAAAAGTTCACATAAGTGACTAATTTCAGTATTGTAACCTTCCTTTTGGGTATTGCTTAGTCCCCCTCATAGGCTACTCTCTGCCATGAGATTTGGGATTAATTCATCTTATTCTGGGCTGAGGCGTGTCCCTTGGGACAGCAGGGGCCATCTCAAAGCTGGAAGCAGAATGGATCTTTCCTCTGTGGTTGCTGAGCTGTCCTTGTAGGAGAGTACTTTTCTCTCTACTGTAGCTACCTTTTTATCCCAAGTCATCCCTCCTCACTTAAGACTACTTGAGGAGGACAGGTTTCCTTCGTCAAGGATGTCTGAATGATGCTAATGATGGGCTCTGTCTTCTGCCGGAAGCCCCTGTACCTCTTGATGTTTACCAGGTGCCTGGATTACCTTCCACCTGCTGGCAGTGATGTCACCTTTAGCTTCCTGTGTTCTTCCTGCCTGGCTGAGTTTTCACCCGAGCTCAGCAGCTGAGCTGGTCTTCCTTCCTCTGAACCCCTGTCCTTGCACTGGGCCTGAAGCTAGCCTTTCTGATTGGCACATGATCTAGCCTTTGCAGATAAGTCCTTCCTGATGGCAATGACGGTGGTGATCATGATGATGGCTATGAAGAGGGTCACCTCTTCACATGCATTTCATCTCCCCCCCCTTTAAATTTTTTTTGAAGTAGGGTCTTGCTGTAGCCCAGGCTGACCTGGAATTCACTGTGAAGTCTCAGGCTGGCCTTGAACTCAGAGTGATACTTTTACTTCTGCCCCCCAAGTGCTGGAATTAAAGGCATGCGCCATCATGCCTGGCCCTTTCCCCCTTTTTAATGAAAAAACAGTGAAGCACATAAGAAAGGGAGAATAATAAGGACTACCATGTATCCATCAGTCAACTCCAACACTTTTCACCCCCTAGTCATCTTGTTTTCTCTGTTCATCTACTGTAGCTGCTCATTCATTTTTTTCTATTGAAGCATTTTAAAACAAAGCTCAGATTTATTTCAGTAATAAGTATATAATACCTTGGGCTGGACATGGTGGTGCACGCCCTGAATCCCAGCACTTGAGAGGCAGAAGTAAAAGGATCACTATGAGTTTGAGGCCAGCCTGAGACTACATAGTGAATTCTAGGTCAGCCTGGGCCAGAGTGATACCCTACCTTGAAAAGCTAACACACACACACATCCTTAACTTATTTTGAATTAATAATGAATGCATGCACAATATGCATGTATATAATATACTCTAAGTCACTATCATACCTTACATAAATTTATTTAACTATTTCTATTTAGTTAGTTGAGAGAGAGAGAGAGAGAGAGAGAGAGAGAGAGAGAGAGAATTGTCACGCCAACTCTGACAGAGTCTGTGCATAGACTGAGGCAGTTGCTTCAAGGAAATCTGCCCGTTGGAACAGGCTGTGCACTCCAAGTCTTTGTGTTCTCGGCTGCTCTCTTATTGCTCTGATTTTCATAATACCTGCTCAGGGCTCTAATTCATTGGTTCTTTCTAGTTCATTGAGTCCACCTTCACAAAAACAGGGAATAAACTATGATGATTTGTTTCCCAAGAGAAAATGAAAAATAAAGTTTTTCTTTCAGTCACTCCCCATTATTATGAGCAATTGAGAGATTGAAAACAGCTAAAGAACTTTTGGGAAGAGTCCTAGATGACTTACAATAGAAGAAGTACTTATTAAGGGAAAGTATTGAGAAAGAGATTCCTAGAACTGAGAGAGTTATAGGAAAAGACCAAGAAGAAACTAGTAGTATAAGGAAACTCCCTGAGCCCACTGATGCTCCATTGCCTTATACAGGTATCTATGAAAAAAGGTGACAGATGGGTTAACATTAAGGAAAAGAGAATATCATGGTAAACCTTAAAAACAAATTCTTAATGGCTGAAAACTACATAATGTTTAAATTGAAAAACAAGCGCCAAGTCAGGCCCGGCCTGACTAGCCACAGTTTTGCGTCGAAACCATTTACGTGATAATCATCTGTGCTTTTCTATTGTC
>PVHP010014826.1:0-37884 GCA_004024765.1 Zapus hudsonius
GTGGACATCCACCGGAATGGTGACTTCCAGAAGAACGGCAACGGCACAACCAGTGGCATTGGCAGCAGCGTGGAGAAGTACATCATTGATGAGGACCACATGTCCTTCATCAACAACCCAAACTTGACTGTCCGGGTGCCCATTGCCGTAGGCGAGTCGGATTTCGAGAACCTCAACACAGAGGATGTTAGCAGCGAGTCGGATCCTGAAGGCAGCAAAGATGTAAGATCCCAGCCCAGAACCAGCCTCCGTCCTATTGAGAGCAAACTGGGCGCCCTCGGCTCTGGAGGTTGGCCCAGCTACGAACTTGGTGGGGAGACTCTGCAATCATCAGTTCGGTTTGAGAAGCAGCTCCACACTCCATGCCCTGCTAGGCCTTCCCTTGGGGGTGGAAGTTCCTGGATTAGCTGTCTTGCTCTGGAGCATGTGTGTGGAAGGGCTAGAAGCCTTTCCCGGCCCCTGACTTGTAGCCCTGAGACCCACCTAGGGCCATATTTGCCTTAGGATGGGTTACTGTCTTCTCTCAGAAGTTCTGGGGGCCCTGTTGGGATTTGTACATCATCCCTAGTGGAGGTAGACTTGTTGGTGTCCAGTGGGCTTGTTCCTGCACAGGGCCTCATCTCCCTCTTCTTTCCACGTCTAGAAACTGGATGATACCAGCTCCTCTGAAGGAAGCACCATCGATATCAAGCCAGAAGTGGAAGAAGTCCCCGTGGAACAGCCTGAGGAATACTTGGATCCTGACGCATGCTTCACGGAAGGTGAGGGGAGGGAGGGGACGGCCGGCATCACAGCTGAGGGGGTCTTCAAGAAAAGTGTTCTCACCCCACCATTTAGAAGGTGGTCATTTTCCTTACTCAGTACTGACATACAAGTTTCTGTTTTCTAACTTTTCTTTGTCCATTTCCTCTTGGCACCAGCCCACACACTGTCATTAGAAAGTCCCCTTCTGTCCCATTGTGCCCGCTGCCTGACAGCACTCCTCATCCCCGCCCCTGCTTCCTGCTAGGGTACCTCCTGACTCCTGAGAGCTTTGCCCTGTAAGCCTGCAGCTTAGCCTCAGCCCTGCCCCCTGCATTCAGCCACAGTCCTCCATGCTGTGTGGCAGGGCAACACCTGGTGAGGCCTAGAAGTCAGATCCCCTAAGGCAGGTTTCCATGGTCTCACCAGCCTCTCCTGCTGGCCCCAGGTTGTGTCCAAAGGTTCAAGTGCTGCCAAGTCAACATTGAGGAAGGGCTGGGCAAGTCCTGGTGGATCCTGCGGAAGACCTGCTTCCTCATCGTAGAGCACAATTGGTTTGAGACCTTCATCATCTTCATGATTCTGCTCAGCAGTGGCGCCCTGGTGAGTTCCAGGGAGAATGTAAGGAGAGGCTGGTGGGGGAAAGGTGCAGAGAAACACTGGGAAGGGGCTGGATGTGGCCTAAACCTAGGACCACTGACAGGACAGACTGGCCATGGTCTCAATGATAATGGCCTCTTGAAGTGCTGTTCCCCCTACATGGATGTTCCATGGATGAATGTTCACTTTGCTTTCTGAGCTGCTGAGGGCATATTCAGGGTGACAACAGCAGGTCTCCTACCCCTGAGCAGAAAGAGGGTCAGATTCTGGTGAGATACTAGGAAAAGGGTTTTATTATCATCACTCTTCAAATTTCGTAAATAAAACCCCAGAGTAATGGAGAACATGCCCCATTTTCTCTTCCCCATCTCAACACAAAGAGTAAATCAGCAATGAAATGAAGGTTTTGAGCTTTCTTTACTGCTCACCATTATGTCCACTTTAGGTGAGCAACATAACGGACACTGACAGGCATTTGTAATCCCAGCCACATCTGCCAGTGAGAAGGGAGGTGGAGACAAGAGAATCTGTCAGAATTGCGGGTGCCAGCTAGCCTGACAGCAATGAGAGACCCTGTTTGAGGGAGGTAGAAGGCAAGGGCTGACACCCAGAGTTGTCCTCTGACTTCTGCTCATGCACTATGGCACTCGCACACGCATGCACGTAAACAGCACATGGCACAGAGACCTTATAGTGGATCAGCTCATTTGTATGAAATGTCCAGAAAAGGCAGATTCCTGGTGGCCTAGGACTAGCAGGATGTGGTAACTAGGGAGCGGGAGCTAAAAGGCTTTCCAAAGGATACTTGAAATGTTCTGAGCTTGTGCTGATGGATGCACAACTCTGAAGCTTCAAGTCCATTGAATTATACATTTAAATGGCTAGGCCATATGGCATGTGAATTCTTCCTCAATAAAACTGTTACGAAATAAAACACTGGGAATGCCTGCCTAGCACTGGATTTGATTCTCAACACCACTGAGAAAATACATGAACAAAGCACACGCAGTGCAGGGGAGTGATGGGGAAGACAGGGGGTTGTGGGAGGAGCTCCCTGTATGGTGTGGCTCCTATGGTGCCTTACTGTCCCCTTCTGTAATAGTGGCCTGCCTGTCTTCCAGGCCTTCGAGGACATCTACATTGAGCAGAGGAAGACCATTCGTACCATCCTGGAGTACGCTGACAAAGTCTTCACCTACATCTTCATCCTGGAGATGTTACTCAAGTGGACAGCCTATGGCTTTGTCAAGTTCTTCACCAACGCCTGGTGCTGGCTGGACTTCCTCATTGTGGCTGTACGTGTCTTGCTTTCTATTCCCACCCCTTCTAGCAGGAAAGCAAAGGGTTGTCTCCCTCTAGGAGCTAGGCTAGCAGTCAGCATGTGGACACGGGCTAGGGTGAAGGTCCTCTCAGAGCACTCACATCTTGGGGAATGGGAGGGACCTGTGAAACTGCATTTGCTCCAGGGAACGCTGTTCTCTTCTTTACTCTGCTGGGACTGGCCTAACTAGAGTCCGAAATTAGGAGTGAGAAGTAGAGTCATTGGTCTGGCTCCAATCCAGCTCTTTCTGCTGCCAGGAGAAGGGGTGAGGGAATGAGATGGGGGTGCAGGGACTAGATAAGAGTGGGGTCTGTGTGACTCCTGGTCATTCTCATGGGCACTTACCCGAGCAGCTTACTTTCTCAGGGAGAAGAGATTCTCCGGTGGCCATGCCCACAGTCATCATTGCCAAACCAAATCTTTTCCCCCTCCAGGCTATAAGATCTTCTCCAAGGCTTCATGGCCGTGAGCTCCCATGTTCTTTTTCAGGCTGGAAGCAGCAGCCTCCGTCACTGTTTCTCAGCCCACCAGCACTTGCTTCTTGTTGACTTTACTAACAGTCGTTCTTTCCTATAATAACTAAAGCTTTTCTCTTGCAGCCAAGTTATCCTTTGAAAAAGGGTGAAAGAGATGGTCCATGGTCCAGGACCATGGAGAATTCACTGGGGCTGAGAAGTGCTGTGGAAGTGGAGTAATGGGAAGCTTGGGGGTACATCTTGAAGGGACGTCATTGGCTGTGTGCTGAACTGCCTGTAGAGAGCCTATGGAGTCATAGACAGGGGAGACGTTGGGAAATCTCTCTCTTAGGTAACAGGAGCCCAGCAGTCTGCACCAGCGATGACTTCTGCTCGGTAAACATGTTCCCTTCCCACATTGTCTTTAAATTCCATGGCTACTGACTGTTCCCAGGAGCTGTGCCTGGTTTTCATCTTCCATATGAGGAGATGATACCCTGTACCCTTAGAGAGAGCCAAATATACATGATTCCAAAGGGTACAGATAGCAGACCCTCACAGCAGAAGGTCTGGGCACTCACTTCTGAGGCTGTAGGTGCTGCCTTATAGGGAAGGGTCTCTTCCTCTCTCAGCAGAGCCTCAGCTCAGAGGGTAATGGGTCTTCCTAGAGAAAAGGGAAGTGCCACCCTCTTCATTGCTCAGTCAGTGATTCCTAGGATCACCCAGAGTAAGGACCCCCATGGAGCCCCACATCTCTTGATTTTCCAAGGATTCAGACAGACATGCCCATACAATGCACGTGGAGCAGAGCTTCTCACATGACCTTTTCTTCCACTGTCTGTTCCAACCCGAGCCACCCCAGAATTCAAGGATGTAGTCTGGTGCCCCATGTGCCTCTGGTACCCAAGTAAGCTCTTAAGTGCTTGAGCAATCCTACATATCGCTGTTTATTTAGCACACATTTTTATTTTTATGCTAAATAGAAAGTTTAAAAAGAGAACATATGCATATGACCAATTGACTGCAACCAGTCTTTCTAGCTCTTGGGAGTTTGTGGAGTATTACATTGCTATGGGACCTAACATTGGCTCCAGAAAATTCCTCTGTACCAGGTGTTGGCAAACAACATAAACTGAATATAGTGCTCTGTATAGAATTGTCCCAGATCCATAAGGAGTCTTGGGGTATAGACATGCATAGTCCAGTGCCTGGGGAGCTGACACTAGCTCTAGAGTAACTCTGGTCTGACTCAGGGTCCAAGTGACCCAGCCTGTGGGAACAGGACTTTTCCAGGAATATCATTTTTATCAACTTCTTGTCTCAAACAGTCCATTTCTTCTTCGTTTATCCAATGTTTAATGAACATCTGTGGTGAGAAAGCCTCCTGCTAGGTGATGTGGAGAATACTAAAGAATACTTCTCTCCAAGGACCTAAAAATAATGAAACTCATACATAAAGAGCCATGAGAAAGCTGGGCATGGTGGTACACACCCTTAGTCAGAAGGCAGAGGTAGGAGGATTGCCGTGAGTTCAAGGCCACCCTGAGACTACACAGTGAATTCCAGGTCAGCCTGGGCTAGAGTGAGAACCTACCTCAGAAAACCAAGAGAGAGAGAGAGAGAGAGAGCCACAAGGTGAAGCACAGCATGCTATGTGGGGACACTGTGTCCATGACGACGGCTTCACAAGTTGCCACCTTTGAGTTGTGGGTGGAAAGTAAGGCTTTGATTGGCACTAGAACTATGACGAGTGTTTGCTGTCCCTCTGGGGGATGTGCCTGGTTCCACTGGCATTGTAGAGCAATGGGCACCCTCTCTACAAGACTCCCATCTCATCACCCGTGGCTCACTGTCGGCACTGGCTCTTCATTCCTTGTCTGTGGCCTTAATGGATATTCATTCTTCCCTGTCTATTAAAGCTGCTGCAAACAAATTTTCAGGACTATGGGGATAATGCAGACAGCTTTGGGGGCAGTGCCCTTTACAAATAGCCGTGTGAATTCCCATACAAAGACATTGTATTTCACTCAGGTCCGGGGCTGCGCTGGAGATTGTGTCCAGTAAAAGGATTTTGTCATCTCTTCTCCAGGGAACTTGTCCCCATTGCTTGCAGAATTTAGTTAGCACATATGTTCCAGGAATGGGACCTTCCGGAGGTCATGTACCTCATCCTGACCTCTGACTCAGAAGACATTCTCTCTTTGAAATGTTGGGTCCTTTGGAAGAAGTCACCACCCAGTGTTTGCTCTCTTCCATGACTGCAGACACTTTACCTCCTTTTTTCTCTCTTTTTTTAGGTTTGATTCATTCCTTAAAGTTCGCTGAAGCAGTGTTTTAATTCTCTCCAGTGAGGGTTTAACATGGAGACTCGGGATTATAAGAGCCCTGGGCTGCTGAGAAACACCCCGAGAAGACCCTTACTGACCCTGCCTTTGGAGGTCTTGGCTTGATTGATCAGTTGAGCAGTTCATCTCTCAACACCATTTAAAGCCACCCTCTGAACTGGCCTCTGTGCCTCCTCCACCCACATCCCCACTGCAGACCTGGGCATTAGCAGAAGAGTCACCCACCTATAAAAGCTAGGGTCGTCCTATCTCATATGGGTCCTCTAGACACTCAAAACTTGGGTTTTTATAATCTTTCTGCCAAGCCCTCACAGAACGAAGCTGACCCAGGGGACATTGGAACTGAGGTACCTAGTTGAATGGGATAATTTACCTTAGGATGTTCCCATTATGACCTCACTAGGAGTCAGACAGTTTTAGATTATTTGGGGTTAAGAGTTGACTGTGCTTGACAACAGAAGCCCCCCCCCCAAAAAAAATAACTGTAATTCTTGCTGTTGATTATGACTAGAGAGAAAAGAATTGGTTGGTGCTACTGTGCTCTAGACAAAGCTTTTGAGGCTCTTGTTTTAGATAGAGATTAACCTTCGGCCACCCCCCCCCCTTCAGCGACATGGCAGGTCTAGCTCCAGATTAGCCTTGAGCGCTACCGGTGCCACCAGAGAAGCTATCCAAGCTGATGAGTGCATGCATAAGGCAAGGGTTACCCCTGATTTAAAACCAAAACCACTACACTTATGCCTCACTGCATCCTTGGCCTTCCACTGTACCCCTTGCTAGTCCAGCTTAAATAGCTTCGTTTGGAAAAAAAAGGGTCTGGGATACAGCTCACTGGTAGAGTGCTTTCCTAAGGTGCAAGCCCTAGGTTTGCTTCCCAGTTCTGGGAGGAAAAAAAGTGTGAGTATACACTTCACATATGTATATAGTTCAGAAACAGCGAATAAAGAAGTGATGCTCTAAGATAGAGATCAAAAAACAGCAAACGGAACTAAGTCATAGGTTTTTCTCTTTTAGAATTTGATTTTAATACATCATCAGTTCAGCTAAGTAGACCTGAGCCCCCTCCTCAGTAGAGGCAATTTAAGAGCTGTTGGTGGGATACCTTAGAGCCTCCCAGACACTGTGGTAAGAGAGTCTGCTTCAAGAAACCCCCAGCCCAAACGTTCTTGGATTTGATCAGCTAATCCCTTTACCTTGCTCATGTCTGGTGTAGGCAGCCCTAGGAGTGGGTGAGGGGAGTCCTGGTAATAGCTCTGAGAGTTCTGGTAGAACAAGGAAAAACAGGGAGGTGTTTGACCTGAGTCTAGGCCTGCAGGCTTCCCCACAGTGTGTCAGCAGGTTACCTCTGGGCCAGTGATGATCTGTTGGAATATTACCATGTTACCTGCATGTGGGGGAGGGGGAGGGTCTTCCACAGCCTGCCCCAGATAGAACAAGCCTTGGCCCCGGATTTGCCAGTGCTGGTGGGCACATGCCTGTGTATACTCCCGTTTCCCCCATCCACAAGTGAAAATCATCATCTCCCCCAAGAGTTAGGCTGGCTCGTGTGCTGTTAGGGAGATTCAGGAGACTGGCCTGGACTGTTAGGCTGAGGGCTGGCACTCTTGGAACAGTGCTGGAAAGAAAGAAGGGGAAATGTTATGATTTTACATGTGGGTGTAGGTGCGCGTGTGTGCGCATGTGCGTGTGAGGAGAGGTTGATATCTGGTGGCTTCTTCCATTGCTCTCCATCTTATCTTTTGAGACAGGGTTTCTCACTGCACTTGGAGCTCACCGTTTTGGCTAAACAAACTGCCTACCCAGCACTGGATTCCAGACACATCATCGCGTCCAGAATCTTTCACGGGTGCTTGGGGTCTGGACTCAGGTCCTCTTTCTTTTCCAGCAGGCCCATTGGGCCATCTCCCTAGCCAAGAAGGGGACTATAAGGAGAAGCAGGGGCTCACGGAAGGGTCCACTCAGGTTCTCTGTGGCCATGCAGGGCTGATAGTTGTACATGTAAGATGGAAGGGTTATTACAGTTAACAGTGAGCTAGGATTACTCAAGTAAGCTCTTGGGCCAGAATTCTGTCAAGGAGTGTCCTTGGTTCTTTTCTTCTTGGAAACCAGAGTCACCTGTGGTATTACTGATGATGCTCCCTCTGTTGATGTAGTGAGTGACTCATCAGATTCTCAAGCAAATGGTTTCTTGTCAACCAGGATAAAGAGAGCTTGTCCCTGTTGGAAATCCCATGGTGACTGAGCTGAGGCGGGGCATCTGGTGTGGAGTGTGTGTATTTATCTGTATTCTTTTCCATAGGTACCATTAAGTTTGTCTGGCTTAATTTAATGGGAACTTCTGGGAGCTGCAGAGACTGTAAAGGGCGAGGGTAAGGTTCTTGTCATCTCTTCAGGCTCCTCTCCTTCCAGTGGAACTTCCTCATTCTCTCCCTCCCCCCTCAGCCTCGTCCCTTTCCAACTGTGTGTATGTTCTGCCGCATTCTCTCAATTCTTTCTTCCCTTTGTGTTTTTTCTTCTGCCTCTCTCAACCACCTTTCCTTCCAGGTCGTTTGAGTCAAGTTGAAGTAGGCAGCTGGTGTTACCCACTTCCTCTACTGGGGGGCCCAGTTTGTGTAATCAGTGCTAGGGGTTTTATTCTAACACTCTGGAACCTGTTTTGTTTTTCTTTTCTTTTCTTTTCTTTTTTTTTTTTTCTCTTCTGTTTTTGTGTAGGTCTCTTTAGTCAGCCTTATAGCTAATGCCCTGGGCTACTCGGAACTAGGTGCCATAAAGTCCCTTAGGACCCTAAGAGCTTTGAGACCCTTAAGAGCCTTATCACGATTTGAAGGGATGAGGGTAAGATACTAAGAGCAGCGGATCCTTCTGCATGCCAATGGAAACTGTTTAAGCATGCTAGAACTGATCACATGGTGGAAAGATCAATCAGACACGGATTCTGTGATGCAGCTGCTGATTCGGTCCTCCACACCCTCCCCCGCATCTGCCCCATGCGAAGGGGAGTTGCACTAAGCTGCCTCATCACATTAATATTGACCCCGCCCCCAACAACATGCCATCGCAGAACATGTTAACATTGGCTATTCTCATTTGGCCTGGCTTACCTGTAGCACTTGGGGCAGCTTTCTGGGCTGTTGATCTAATAGGGAGAATCACCAGGTGCAAAGAAGGGGAATTATAACCCAGAGACCCACTGAAAAGCATAGGCCACAGGCAGGGAGAGTGCTGGGTAGGGACAGATACCAGCCGGCTCCGGCTCCGTGGCCTTGGAGTGACTAAGAGCTTGGAGGCAGGGCTGCAGGCCTGGAATGGGGGTGGAGCGGAATTTGGCATGACCCTGGGAGAAGGAAGGCTTTTCTTTTGATTCTGATTCCTCTTATTGCACCTTGTTGTTCTCAGCCCAGTCCCACGAGGACTGGCAGCCTCTGTCTGACAGCAAAGCTTTCTTCCTCACCCCCAACCCTCTGCCCATGCTATCCGGTCCTCCTCACACCACCAAAACAACAAGCAGACAATGCTAGGTGACTACATAGCAGCTAGCTCTGAAATTCCTCCAGATCCTGCCCCTGCTTTGGCGACCATACTCAAGTCCCTGCCAAATTAGAAATAAGGCTCCCTCTTCTGGTGCCTTTTTCTTGTCTCTTCTGGTTTTCATGATTGTGGGTGTGCGCATGCATGGAGGGATGCACACACACTGAAATGGTGACTTCCTAAAAGCCACATGGACAGCTGGTTTGGGTGGTGGTGGTTGTCCTGTGCTACTGAGAGAGGTCTGTTATACTTAACGAGACCAAGAAAACTCACTTCAATTCAGACGCTGAATACATGCAGGAGAGCAAACCAGAGGATGTTTTTAAGTGTGCAAATGTCAGAAGGTAGGATTAAACCGAACAATTTCGATGGCTTACATGAAGCAAGACTGACTGGAGAGGCTACATACCAGGACAGCGCTGCTGCTGTGACCCCTGGACATGAGTCCATGAAGCCAATCACGGGTGCACAGGGAGATGAAAATTTCCTTGGCACTTTGGAATTTTGTGACTTCAGTTTGTCCAGACAAATGCTTTTTGCACCAAACTTTTGCTCCTTCTATAGCACAGTCACAGTTTAGCTTACTGAGCCGGAGCCTCCACGGGAGGGGAAGCTCCAGGGCAGGAAATTCATTTAATTAAAAAGGAAAACCCTTGGGATTCTAAGATCTTTCTCCCTCAGAGGAGAGAGGTTTTATAATGTGTGCCATAAGGCCAGTGTTATATCCAGGCTAAATCCAGGGAGGGACTGTTCTGGAGTGGGAAGTTGATAACTGTGGTGTGGGGTGAAGTCAAGCTGACCACTCTTCTCTCCCCCGCCAATAGTTTCATACCAATAAGTCATAGTATTTTTGTTAGAGAGTTGTTAATACACGTTGGTGGCTGAAAGAAAAACCACGATGGACACGATATCGTACCAAACATTTCATCAAAGACAGTGCTTGCAGCATGGGACCTGAGCTCAGGTGCTACAACCCTCCTGGACCTCCAAATTGGAGGTGACCATCACCTGAAGAAAGCCCCCGTCACCGGTTCCTCCCACGAGGAGGTTACTTAAATAATCCTGATGCAGGTGTCCTTTGGTAACCTTGCCTTTCCACGTAACTCCTTTTCCCACCTTCCATGAACTCTAAGTACCCATCCCCCTCCAAAAAAAAACCCTTGGAATTGTCAACTCTCAAGTAGGTTAAATGTTCAGAGGTCCAGAATGGGTGATCAGAACAGAAGGAAGTTGAATTTGAAAAGCAAGAGCCTTTTCAGTTAAGGTAATACGGGCAAGAATGGCCTTGAACCTAAAGCTACATGTTAAAACTGTAGCATTCACTCAGTGAGGAAGGCTTGGTGTAGAGGCACCTCTTGTTAGTTGGGCTCAGCCAGGTAAATTGACTGGCTGATTGAGCAGGTAGAGAGAGAGAGCTTGGCATCCATCCTGCCCTGCAGCTTCCCAGCCCCTGTGGAAGAGGATCTGCAAGAAGCCAGTGAAGTGGGCTAAGCTGATAGTAAGTCACCCAGGAATCACTAGAATTAGGTGCATGTTTATCCAGGCACTCTTTTTCTATGTGGTATATGTTTTTCATTCTGTAGTTTGGGCTCCTCTATATGCCAGCCCTTGCAAGGTTACCATGGAAAACTTGGGATTAAGAAATTGTCATGAACACCATCCATGCAGATGGGCTCAACTGTCACTGTGCTGCTCCAATCCTGACTCAGCTCTTCATTCGAGAGGGCCTATCACCCGAGCCTGTCCTGGGGTACTCACTTCAGTCTCCTTCCTCAAACCAAAGACCAGAAAATTGAATTACTCCTGCTACTGGCAAAGGAATACTTAATGTAGCTCTCGGCTTTCCTCTCCTCCATAGTAATCTTTATTTAGAGATGTTGCTGTGCTGTTAACTTGTTGAGGGTATATAGAAGCAATGCTGTGGAACCTGCATGCATTTTCGGTGATTGTCAGTATCTAGTTGTCCATTAAAGCCATGTTCCCTCTGCCAGATACTAAAAGCTACTTCACAGATTTTATAGTATTTAATGAGCAATGATAATGTCCTAGGCATTTTAAAGAAAATAAAAATTTTAAGAGTTTATATCCATTGGAGTTTTCTCATCAACTAAGTGAGATCTATATCAATTGCTAAGTATAAACTTCCTTGAAAAATACAGCTTTGTAGAGATTGATAGAACCTTACTTTGAGTTCCATGTCTATGTCACGATCCCCAGCTTTTAACTCGTGGATTTCATCACAATGAAGGGCCATGTAAAATAACTAGAGAGCCGCAGAGAGCAGAAACACAAGTCCAGTTTTTGGACTGTTAAGGGAAATAAATTGTCTTTAGGAACATGGTTTCTTGCCCTTTGGTTGCTGAGAACAGCACAATGACAACCCTACATGGAGCACAGTTCATTTCTGTCTCGCTGCAATACATTGCAAGGGCTGGGGGTGGAGCTCAGTGGACGAGCACTTGCTTAGCATGTGTAGGGTGCTGAGTTGCGTCCCCAGTACAGGGAGGAAAAGTCATTGCATCTTAAGTATGCACTGAATTTTATAGGGTTTTTATATCCTGTCAAAAATAAGGCTCAGTAAACACTTTTGTGTCCTGAGTTCTCTGAAGGTTCAAAGAGAACACCTTGTCATCTGGCAAATCACTCTTCCCTCCTGTGTTACTGTATTTTCCTGGAACACGTGGACACCATATAGGACAGGCTAGCCTGGGTTCTAGAAGCTTAACATCATTCTCCGTACAGTGAGAAGAGGTCCTGAAGGCAAGCCATAGGTTCTGACCTGAGATCAATACCAGCGTCTCTAGCTTTCCACCTTTGAGGGCCCACTCCTGCCTCACCCTGGAACAGCCCACTAGGTCACGGTCTCTCACCTGACTGGAACTTGTGACTATTTCCAGAGCGGCTCTTACGGTTAGAGAATGAGTATCCCATGTGTGGCCCAGCTCTGTTTGCCTGCTCATCTGCACAACCCGTTGCTCTTTGGTGTTCCCACCAAAGGGTGAACAGTTATCCAATGAGGACATAAAACTCAAATTTCATTATCTGACTAATTTTATAATGGAAATACACAAAACTATTCCCTAAAATGAAAAATTTCCTGATTTCAGAAATTCTAGCTTTCCATGCATGAAGTAATATACATTTTATACTAACAACTGGGCTATCCAATCCAAAGGAGATTTCTTGGTCTAAGAATTGAGAAAAAAAAAAAAACAACTACCCCTCAACCTAAAGGCCTTTGTATATAAATTGGAGAATCAAAATATGATTATTTTACTCTAAAAGCAAGAGTGAGTCCCTAACCTTTTAAAATACAAAATGAAACAGGTAGCTGTTCTCAGCCATCTGTTCTGTTGAGTGGCAATGCATTCTAAAACAAGACCCCCCTAAAAAACACAAAAACCCAGGAAGGCTCAAGTTGGAGCCCAGAGCTGCCGCCAGCAGTGCTTGTATAGTCCTGACTCCTTGGTTGTGCTGAGCCCTCATGACCCTCACCTGCTCTGGAAACTGATGGAGGGATGTGATGATACTGGTCACTTCCTCCAGACAACACATTAGAAGGGAGAAAACATTCATTTCTTTCTAACGCCACTGGGTTTACCACCTCAGCTACTAGAAGGAGGAAGAAGCATTCTCCGCACCTCAGGCTTAGCATCTGTGAGCCTTTCTGAGTCTTAGCAGCTGTGCTCAAGACAGCGGTGAGTGAGACTCAGGGCAGAAATGAAACCACCACCTGCAATGTAGCTTCTGTCTGCACTTGAACTTCTCCATCGAAACTGCTAAGACAGTTGTGATGTTGCCTGTCTACTCTCACCTCTAACATAGAACAAAACCCAAGTTAAAAACAACCTAGAAACTTCTATCCCTAAGGGATCTTTATCCTTGTTTTAGATTCCCAAATTTATTGTCGTCAGTAATTCTTAGCAGCATGCTAGATTTTGAGTGTCAAGAGCAGTGATCTAACCCAAACCCCTCCAAAAAGCCTTATTCCACCTTGATTTCTAAGCTCGTGAAGAAGGGAGTGCAGCCTGGACTGGGCTAAGACCTGGGTGCCAGCCAAGCAGGGGACAGCTCTTAGAAGTTAGAAGAACAGCAGAATAGTGAACTTTCAGTGAAAACCCCATCTGCTCAGACTTTATGCTTACCCGTTTGGTAGAGGGAATATGGCTTTTCTCTTTCTTGAGCCTGCAAAACATGCATGCTCAGCTATTGCCTGAAACAACGTAACTGGCCTTGCATAGCTGTCAAGAGACGTTCTGTTCCGTGAGTCACTGCTAACCCGAAGGGCAGCTCTTTGATTTTGAACAATCGTGCCTTGTTTTTCAGAGGGGGAATGTCTGTTGAGCTTGCAATTGCTCAGATTTTCCTGTGGGGGCATATTTTATCAGTTGAAGAGGAGGGAGACTGGACTAAGAAATCATTTGTTCGGTCCCAGGTTGGTGCCTAGAAAAGATCATTGTCAACTTGGGCAGGAGAGTTTATAATCATTGAACTGAAGTATAATTTATTAAAATTCCCCCAAATATAGTTCACAGACTTAGAAATTTTGGGGTCCTACTTGTGAATCTGTCCAGTTGCCTTAATTCCAAAGACATTATGTTTTCATGTCAGAACAAGCCATAGAAATGCCATTCCCCTCCTGGAAATCAAAAGAACGTGCCTCCCCGACTTTGGGCTAGCACTCAGCAACCTCCCCTTCCAATGCAGGTGGTGGTGAATGCCTTGGTGGGTGCCATCCCCTCCATCATGAACGTGCTGCTGGTGTGTCTCATCTTCTGGCTGATTTTCAGCATCATGGGCGTGAACCTGTTCGCAGGAAAGTACCACTACTGCTTTAATGAGACCTCTGAGATCCGCTTTGAAATTGAGATTGTCAACAATAAAACCGATTGTGAAAAACTCATGGAGGGGAACAACACGGAAATCAGATGGAAAAACGTGAAGATCAACTTTGACAATGTCGGAGCAGGATACCTGGCCCTTCTTCAAGTAGTAAGTGCTATTATATTTTCAGACCCGAGGCAGACAGGTGGTTAGCAGAAATCTCATTTAGTTCCTTCTCAGCCCTGCTTCCAGAGCCAGGATCACTCTGAAGGTCTATTAGGGCAGTGTCAGTTCCCAAACGGGTTTTGGGGGAAAATATCTTTCCTATATTCATTAGTTTCTACAAGATGACACTCCCAGGGAACCCCGTGCTCAGAGGCACAGTTCCGCCCAGCAGGTGGAAGATTGCTGCAATGTAAGAAGGTGCTGGAGAGATCAGCTCGTCTCCCGGGTCAAGTGTGCAGTTAAAGAGAAAGAAGAAACCTAGACCTTAAGTGCAGAGACAAGAATTTAGAAAGGCAAGTGGAGAATCCCAGCTCAAATTCACCCTAGGGGCTGGCAGCCCTAGTGCCCAGCCCCACACACAGGTCTCAGTGTGTCATAGAAAAGAATTTCTTTTAATTGTATGCATAAATTTCTTTTGCCTAATTCCATTCCACCATAACCAGTTTTCTCTCCTCCCTCTGGTGGTTTTGGAATGCTTGCAGTGCTCCTGGGCCTTCAGTCCTGTGGTGCTGAGCTGCAAGCTATATTTGTTGGATAGCAACTTGTGGTAAATTGCTCAACTACTCTGATCCTAGGTCTCTTAATCTATTAAATTTAGACAATATTACCTTGCATAATCATTAGGACAATTTGTGATTTTTTTAAAAAAAATCTTAGTGTTGGGTGTGGTGGCACATACCTTTAGTCCCAGCACCCGAGAGACAGAGGTAGGAGGATCGATGTGAGTTCAAGGCCACTCTGGGTATACAGAGTAAGTTTCAGGTCAGCCTGGGCTAGAGATTTTTTTGGGCTACCTCAAAAAAATGACAAAAAATGAAGTAGGGCCTGTGGATTGCATGTGGATGGGAAGAAGCTCCAGAAAGCCGGTGTATAGTGAGCGTTCGGCTCCACAGTGTACTCAGTCCCCATCATGTGTGCGGTACTGTGCCCGGCAGTAGAACCGTGGGATGAATAAAGACAGACCTTTCTGGACCCTGAAAAGCCTAGCATCTGGTTGAGCAAAGAGAATGTGGGAAATGTCCAACTGATTGTCCACATTTGTTTTCAAAGTCAAGCTACCCACAGTAGTCTGAAGGTCTGACAGGCTGTGGAGGACGAAGCCGGCATTGTCACTGCCTTGGTACCTAGGTGTGTTAGTGAGGATGAGTTCTGAGCCTGTCTGTGACTCTTGCTCATGGCTTATTTGACCTTTTTATAAAGAACAGCTCCATCAATGGCCCAACCTCTCTATAGGTACCCTTTTGAGGCATTGAGTGCAAGTACTGATTAAGCTATCATTCTTGGTTTGTTTTTTTTAATTTTATTTGCAAGCAGAAAGAGAGATAAAGAGAAGAATGACAAATGTATATATTTATTCATAATAAAGATATTAATTTTAAAAAAGAGAAGAGAGACAGAGAGAATGGGTACACCAGGGTTTCCAGCCACTGAACAAATTCCAGATACACATGCCACTCACTGTGCACGTGGCGTTATGTGGTCACTGGGGAATCAAACCCTAGTCATTAGGCTTTGCAGGCAAGCGCCTTAACTGCTGAGCCATCTCTCCAGCCCTGGTATGTTTTTGTACGTTATTTTCAGAGACTTACTCAAAGCCCCTCTGGGACCTATATTAGCCAAAGGAGAACCTATATGCATGTGAGGCTATACTCAGACTTTCCATCTCGTGTTCTCATTGAACCTAAGCCTGGCCTTTGGGACCCTACTTCGTGTCCCATCCACTCCCTAACAGTCTAATGACTGACTCTGTTTGCCAGGCAACCTTCAAAGGCTGGATGGACATCATGTATGCAGCTGTAGATTCCCGGAAGGTAAGGATGTGCACAATGAAATGCAACCCACTTAGAGGCTAGAAAGCAAGGGGCATGGTGGAGTCGTCAGCCAGGAAGGAGAGAGGAAGGGAGGACTTGAAGTTTCTCTTTGGACATCACTCTCCCACACTGGCTTCTGGTGATGAGATGCTCGATGCTCCCTTGGCTCAGTGGTGCTACCTACCCCTCACTCCTGCCTTGGAGTGAAAGCTCTCCCTCCCCTAGCCTCCTGATTCCTAAGCCCCAGCAGTGATGGCGCCCTCACAGGGCAAGGGTGGGGGCGGCCCTAGCGGAGCAGGCCCTAGGGTTTCCACCCCAGCGTGGTCAGCAGCACGGGTAGAAAGATGGCTTTGGCATGTCGGACTCACCCACCAGAGCCCCAAGCCAGGAGCTGACTCATGTCCTTTTCTCCTGGACTTCCCAGCCTGATGAGCAGCCTAAGTATGAAGACAACATCTACATGTACATCTACTTCGTCATCTTCATCATCTTTGGCTCCTTCTTCACCCTGAACTTGTTCATCGGTGTCATCATTGACAACTTCAATCAACAGAAGAAAAAGATAGGTCTCCTCCCTCCCTGCCAGTGGTCAGAGGCCAGCCCACATGAGAGGAGGCACTCTGTCCCTGTTTTGAGGGATAAAATGCCCTTTTTTCTTTCTTTAAAACTCAAATGGTCACATATTGGGGGCACAGGCCCCAGTAGCCATCCGCTCCGGCTGACTTTGTACTCAGAGCTGGATTTTGCAGTGTGTGGCTTGCTGCAATTACCTTCAGGCAACTCCTGGTGGAGGCTCCCACCTGAGGGGGAAGCAGAAAAGCAGAAGCTGCCCAGATTTGTAGTTACATGTGTTAACCCCAAGGCCATACTTGGAAAATTCCCATCCTCCCTTGTCCCAGATGTGTGACAGTTTTTTTTCAAAGCAAATTGAATGACAAAATCACTCTTGTTCTTTTATAAGTCTGTTCCAGCAAGCCCCAAGAAACTTAACAGACTGCCTTCTGTACCGGAGTTGCCAAATTTTAAATTTCACCTAAAATAAGTGGGCTATTAGGCAGGACCCAAAATTCTTTCTTTTGAAATAGTGTCCTGGGCTAGAGAGATGGCTCAGTGGTTAAAGGTGCTTGCTTGCAAAACCTGCCAGCCTGGGTTCAATACCCCAGTGCCCATGTAAAGCCAGATGCACAGTTGGAGCATGTGTCTGGAGTTCCTTTGCAGTGACTGGAAGTCTTGATGTGCCTATTCCCCCTCTCTCTCAAAAATAAATAATATTTTTAAAAATAGATATTTTTCTTAGAGTGTTATATATATGTATGTATATATATATATATGTATATATATATTATTTGAGAAAGAGACAGAGAGCAAGAAAAAGGCAGACAGAGAGAGAATGAGCATCCCAGGGCCTCCTGCCACTGTAAATGCACTCCAGATGCATGCACCATGCTGTTCATCTGGCTTTACATGGACACTGAGGAATTGAACCTGGGCTGCCAGGCTTTGCAAGCAAGTGCTTTTAACTGCCAAGCCATCTCTCCAGGCACCCCCCTTAGAGTTTTAATAGGAAATCAGGCTTCCCAGAATAGTACAGGAAGTGTGATTGGCAGTCTCCTGTGCCCTGGCTCTCAAGCCTGCCTCCCATAAGGGTCTGACAGGGCAGATTTCAGACATCCCAAGTTGAAAACCAGGCAGCTGTCTGAGGATCTAAGAAATTGTTGCAGGTGTAGCTCACTGAGGGGGAGCAGACAGCTTGCCAGACCTGGAAGGGTCTCTCCATTCTCGGTGCTGGACTTGTATCCTCACTTATCACTCAGAGCCAATTGTAATTTCTGTGCTCTCTCTTCCTCCTTTACTTTGGAGGTCAGGACATCTTCATGACGGAGGAACAGAAGAAATACTATAATGCCATGAAAAAGCTGGGCTCAAAGAAACCACAGAAGCCCATTCCCCGCCCTTTGGTGAGTACACTGTGCAGGCTGGGGGCATGTGTACACCAGCCAGGAAAGAATACACGAGGGTGCTGCAGAGGGAGGGGAGAGCAAGTGATTGGCTGCTTGGACCTGCTGATCGTCTCCTAGATGCCTCATCCAAAAGCTCTGAGTATGGCCACAGCAGAAGAGTCTCGTGCCCCAACTTCCTCTCTTGAAATGAGCCTTTCATAAGGCAAGTGGTTCCCTTGTTTCAGAGAAGCAAAGTGAGTGGATGGACTCCCCCACACCTCAGGTCCCGTTCTGTCCCTTCACTTCGAGTGCTGTCCTGGGAGTCAGTGCAGAGCTTCTTTGAAACAAGAGTTGCTGACTTCCCGGCACTCCCAAGTATGCTGCCTGCGAGCCCCATCACACAGCTGCCCGGGGCAAAGGAGCCCTGGGGTCAGCACAACTCTGAATCACAAGTTAAAGCAATCCTGAAAAGTCCCATCAGCTCGGGTATGTGTGTACTTACAAAAAAACCACAGAGCACATTCGACCTTGTGTCGCTGTGACAAACACCCGAGGAAACAATGTCAGGGAAGTAGGACTTGTTTGGTTTCCGAGCTTTAGTCCAAAGGCCTGTGCTGAGATTCCCCTTTGAGTCCAGCCCGGCCCCAACCTATGGAGTGGGGAGGTCCCCAGTTACCCTCCCAGACACCCCAGAGGTGCACTGTACTAATCTCCTAGGTACTTCTCAATCCTGGTGAGTTGGCAATCAAGATTAAATTAACCATTGCACTGGAATTTTAAGAAAGTGAATATGGTTTATTTCTCCTTCTCACTACGGCTTTTGGCTTTGTAGTAGAAATGGGAATAAAAGGAAAAGGGTTAACATTTCCAAAGTTCTGTGCGTGGTGGATCTAGTTTCTCTAGTTCACCAAGGAAGCTCTCAGTGCATGAGAAGGAGCAGAAAAGCTGGATAAAGACGTTCCTGGAACTGTGGGAGCCTGGCTGGTAGGGGCGAGCTGCCATGGGTTATACTTTTAGAAGACTCCACAGGACCTTCAGGGGCCCAGATGGTGAACGAAGGAAGGGAAGGCGCGGGGCTGGCCCTCAGCTTTCCGGCATGAGAGGCAGGATGAAGAGAGGAGAGTGGGCAAAGCTGGCCGAAGGGCAGCAGAAAGATGAGTGGCCAAGGAGAAGTGTAGATGCTGTGTAAGCCCCAGGACAGACTAGCTCTTCTAGTCACAAGTATCAAAAACAAAAAAAAAGTGGTTAAACCAGGCGTGGTGGTGCACACCTTTAGTCCCAGCACTCGGGAGGCAGAGGATCACTGTGAGTTCAAAGCCAGCCTGAGACTACAGAGTGAATTCCAGGTCAGCCTGGGCTAAAGAGCCAAACCCAATCTCAAAAAAAAAAAAAGAAAAAGAAAAGAAAAGAAAAAAAGAGGAAAGAAAGAAAAGAGAGAGGAGGAAGGAAAGAAGGAAGGAAGGGAGAGAAAAAGCAACAGTTGGGACTAAGCATGGTATCTAGGGAGGGAGAGAGGCCTCCGGATGTGGTGTCATCATGGTTCAAGAGAGGAGTGGGACTTAAGGAAGCTCTGGGTCAGGTGGACAGACAGCAGGCGAGCTGGCCGCTAAGGCTGGGAAGGCGGCAGAAAGCTTCCGAGGAGCAAGGTGGTGGCTCCCATGGGTCTGCGTGGAAAGTCCTTCATGAGTGTGTGGTCTCTTTCTTCCCTCCTCCCTCCCCAGAACAAAATCCAAGGAATCGTGTTTGATTTTGTCACTCAACAAGCCTTTGACATTGTCATCATGATGCTCATCTGCCTTAACATGGTGACGATGATGGTGGAGACAGACACTCAGAGCAAGCAAATGGAGAACATTCTCTACTGGATCAATCTGGTCTTCGTCATCTTCTTCACCTGCGAGTGCGTGCTCAAAATGTTTGCCTTGAGGCACTACTATTTCACCATTGGCTGGAACATCTTCGACTTCGTGGTGGTCATCCTCTCCATTGTGGGTGAGTGGGCGGGCTGAGGGTGAGTCCTGGGAGAAGGCGGGTTCCGTCTGCTCACTGGCCTGCGGGCAGGTTACACCACAGTGTGTGCCTGCTAAGTGTTCCTGACAGTCTTGAGTTATAGATGCTGAGGCTTGGAGAATATGAGACTTGGTATTGCTTTCAAGGAGTTTTAAGTCTAACAGTAAAGGGAAAAGAAACATATTTTTAAAATATTTATTTATTTATTTATTTATTTATTTATTTATTTATTTATTTGCAAGGAGAGAGAGGAGGGAGAGAAAGAAAGAGAATAGGTGTACTTGGGCTTCTAGACTTTACAAATGAATTCCAGACACACACACCACTTTGTGCATCTGGCTTTATGTGGGTGCTGGGGAGTCAAACCCAGGCTGTTAGGCTTTGCAAGTAAGTGCCTTTCACGTGTGGAGCACCGAGTCTTAGGACATGTCTCCTCCAGAAAAGAATCCAGGATGAAATTCCTTCAGATGACAGACACTGTACAGGAATTTCACTTTGGAATTTTGTGCATATCAGGCCTCTTGCAAGTCCCTCAGTAGAGACTTCTGGGTCCCACACTGTCTGTTTTCATTACGTCATAGCAGCCTTCAGGAAAGTGATCCAGGTGGCTTGCGTTTTCCTGGAGCCTGCTGCAAACCGCTTGCCATGTTGGCCAAGCTGTGCGGGTGTGGGGGATCCTCGATGAGCCCCAAGATGGGGGTAAAGCCCATGCTCCCAGCTTTCCGAAAAACACTCCACAGACAATATGGCCTTGTCTGCTCTTCTTGAATTTTCTGCTAACACAACATTGAGATGGACAATGCTCCACCCCTGTCCCCGTCCCTGTCCTCGCACATTGTCTGCGGTGGTGGATGACGGTGATTTCTGTCAAGTATTAATTGGTTCAGAAGCAAAAAGCATAGAAATTCTCTTTTAAGGGCTGGAGAGATGGCTCAGCGGTTAAGGCACTTGCCTCCAGTGCCTAAGGCCCCGGGTTCAATTCCCCAGGACCCACATATGCCAGATCCACAAGGTGGTGGCCCTGGTGCGCTCGCTCATTCTCTCTCTCTCTCTCTCTCTCTCTCTCTCTCTCTCTCTCTCTCTCTCTCTCTCTCTCTCTCTGTCTCTCTCTGTATCTCTTTGCTTGAAAATGAATAAATAAATATTTTTTTAAAAATTCTCTTTTAAAATAATAGGGTTAGAGTAAACTGGTCGGGAAGACCTCCCATGGTCTTCCACTGTTGGGTTGCCATCTTCCCCAGCATCTGCTTATTTCCTTTGGGGACAGACACACGCCCATGCTTCAAGTGACAGCTTGGTGTCATGATCTCTCTAAAGTGCACTTGGGGTGTACTGTCACCTACAATTATAGTGCCTCCCTTCTCCTAGTCACTACTTTTCACTTGAGGAGAGAGAGAGAGAGAGAGAGAGAGAGAGAGAGAGAGAGAGAGAAGAGCTGGGTTCTGGCTAAAGTAAAGGTTTTCTGGAATGTGCCAACACCTGGGTAAGCCTAACTCCTGAAAATGGAGATATGTGGCCCGCTCTCTAAAATGGCCACCTTCTTCAAAGGTGAGGTTCTTTCTTGGCTGAAAGCCTTCAAAGGAGGAGCTGGAGGTGACTCACTGGATGAAGCAATTGCCACACCAGCGTGAGTGCCTGAGTTCAAATCCTCGGGACCTACCTCCAGCCAGACACTATAGCACTAGTGTCTGTAATCTCGAAGCCTCCAGAGTGGGAGGGAGGCCGAGACAGGAGAAGAGCCCAGAGGTTTGCAGGCCGCCTAGCCTGGTGACTGTAGCCATGAACGAGAGACCCTGCCTCCAACAAGCTCAAAGCTGTCCTCTGACCTCCACCCTGCATTCGTTCACACGCATGAACACACATACACACTCCCACACACTACCAAAAGAACCTTCCACCGAGAGATTCTGAGGCTCAAATAACTAAATGCCCCACTATTTATGAATACTTGTAGTTGAGAGACATTTCTTAGTTAAAGTTTCATGTCAGTTTAGGCGTATGGTGTCTGTGTTACTGTTTTCTCAACTTTTCTGTGTATTTGAAACATGTGACTTTTTTTTATATTTTGAGGGCTCGGGCTGCGTGAAAGGAACTCATTCTACAATGTTCTTGGAGCTTCAGTGTGACAGCGCCAGGAAAAAGAGAGAAAGGGTGTTTCAGACCTTGGTTTAGTAATCACGTCTTCTGTTCCTCCCTTAGGAATGTTCCTGGCTGATATCATCGAGAAATACTTTGTCTCCCCAACCCTATTCCGAGTCATCCGATTGGCCCGCATTGGGCGCATCTTGCGTCTGATCAAAGGTGCCAAAGGGATTCGAACCCTGCTCTTTGCCTTAATGATGTCCTTGCCTGCCCTCTTCAACATTGGCCTTCTGCTCTTCCTGGTCATGTTCATCTTCTCGATCTTCGGGATGTCCAACTTTGCATATGTGAAGCACGAGGCTGGCATTGATGACATGTTCAACTTTGAGACTTTCGGGAACAGCATGATCTGCCTGTTTCAGATCACGACCTCTGCGGGCTGGGATGGCCTGCTGCTGCCCATCCTAAACCGGCCCCCTGACTGCAGCCTCGATAAGGAGCATCCCGGGAGCGGCTTCAAGGGGGACTGCGGGAACCCCTCGGTGGGCATCTTCTTCTTCGTCAGCTACATCATCATCTCCTTCCTGATCGTGGTGAACATGTACATCGCCATCATCTTGGAGAACTTCAGTGTGGCCACAGAAGAAAGCGCTGATCCCCTGAGCGAGGATGACTTTGAGACCTTCTATGAGATCTGGGAAAAGTTTGACCCCGACGCCACCCAGTTCATCGAGTACTGTAAGCTGGCAGACTTTGCAGATGCCCTCGAGCACCCTCTCCGCGTGCCCAAGCCCAACACCATCGAGCTCATCGCCATGGATCTGCCCATGGTGAGCGGCGACCGCATTCACTGCTTGGACATCCTCTTCGCCTTCACCAAGCGGGTCCTGGGAGACAGTGGGGAGTTGGACATCCTGCGGCAGCAGATGGAGGAGCGCTTTGTGGCATCCAATCCTTCCAAAGTGTCTTATGAGCCCATTACGACCACTCTGCGGCGCAAGCAGGAGGAGGTGTCTGCGGTGGTCCTGCAGCGTGCCTACCGGGGACACTTGGCCAGGCGAGGCTTCATCTGCAAAAAGATGACTTCCAATAAGCTGGAGAATGGAGGCACACACCGGGAGAAGAAGGAGAGCACTCCATCCACAGCCTCCCTCCCCTCCTATGACAGTGTAACCAAACCCGACAAGGAGAAGCAGCAGCGGGCAGAGGAAGGAAGAAGGGAAAGAGCCAAAAGACAGAAAGAGGTCAGAGAATCTAAGTGTTAGAGGAGAGCAAAAATGAATTTATATACCGGTTTAAAACTCGCAAGTGAAAGATTGTTTACAAACTTCTTGAATATTATCAATGCAGAACAGCTGTGGAGACACCATAGCCGGAAGACCTATACCAAACGTAGTAGCTTACCATGTGACAGTTGCATCTTGAGCAGTGACCTGCCAAGGGCAGAGGACCCAGCTCCCTGGACTCACAGATTTTCTATTGCTTGGGCAGGTGGTTACTGCATGTTCCACATTCAGTCAATGCAACTTAGGACTAAACTAATGGGATACAAACATAGAGGAGGCTGCCGGGACCAGTAGATTGCCATTGCAGCCAAATGGATTTTATTTTTTCATTCTGTTGATTCTCAGAAGCAGAAAGCATCACTTTAAAAGTTTGTTTGTCCATGCAAACTATATTTGCATTCTCACATTAGTTAAGCTAAGCAGCAAAAAGAAACACACACACACACACACACACACACACACACACACATTCAGCCCATATCATTTAATTGTCAGTTTTTTTGACATAAACTACATCTTCTCCACATGGGCTTCACGTGGTTTGGAGATGGGTGGGGGGAGACAATCAGGTTCTTTTCAGGCTGAGGAGGACTTGCTCAGGCCAATTCCAAATATTGTGCTCGTTCAATGCGTAGAAACGATTTGCATGATGGCATGCTGTGATCAGAAGTCATGCATGAGATCCACACACCACAGGACACTACGAATCCTGTCCCCTGCATCAGGTCAGCTTTTGGACAGGACCCAGCCCTGCACCGTTCACTGTATTTGGAGAAATGGTAAGAGTTCCATACCGGCTGCAATTCTTTATGAGTTCTTAGAAGTCTTTCATACACCTCTGGGTAGGGGAACATGACCAACCAATTGACCACCACCACTACCGACAAAAACAAACCCACCCCAACAAGCAGATGGATCCGTTGTGTGTACATGTTTAACAGACATCTCTAACATACAGCCATTATTGCACACTTTGCAAGATGAACTATTTAATGCTGCTCTGTCCAGTACATGGGAGACTTTGACCCTGAATGGCTTGTACTATTAATGTCACTGTAAAACCAAATCCTAGGGCTAAAAAAGAACCCACAAAAAAATTCATTTGTATCTTGCAATATTTATGCTGATCGTTTAGCCTTCATACTGGAGAACTGACCTGTATTGGGGAGGAGATAAGCGTGCTCTTCAGAGTAGCACGTTATCTCCAGGGGGCATTCGGGGGACTTAAAGCAACCTTTCCTTAGAGGTTATGGGGTGCTTACTTAATTCAGTGTCATTTCTTTCTGTATTGTGGCTTTCTCTGGGCTCGGGTCGATATGGAGAGGGGTTCAGATATTCTGAACTTTCCTCTCTTGGGCAGACAGCTTGTCACAAGCTCCCACCCTCATGGTTCCTCCTGCTTCCGTCACATTCCTCCATGGAGCGGGCCTTCCCCTCCCAACCTTACAGGGCTGTGAGGGCAGCAGTGTGGATGGGGTGTGGCTGTGGACTCTTCCTTTAGTGAGGAGAGGAACAGTCACCTGAGGTAGAGACGGAGCCACCTGGGAACGAAGCCTCCCTCGGTTTCTTTACCACTCTGGTTCTCATGAGGAAGGGACTTGATTCTTAGGGTGTTCCAGCTTCCCCAACGCATTCCCTTGCAGCCCACTTCAGTCTGGTGGTGGAGGAGGGTGGTTTCTGGGGGAGCGTTCTGTCTTCCATCCCATCACCTGCTTTTTGAAAGACAGTTCTCAGTCCAGGGGTATCTCATTTGACCCCCAGGTTTCAAAGCCAAGATGCTGCACTTTAAGTGGCGGGAAGAGTCTGTTCAAAGAGTGAGGGCCTTAGCGCAGGAACCAGATCAACACAAAGCATTCCTGAAGCATCCGGTAGAGGGGACGACCCCCATCAGACACAGCGAGCTGCCTTGCAGTAGAAGCACTTTGGATGCAGTCTCCCAGTCCACTTGACTAGTTTTGCATAGAACAAACCCAGCAAGTCAGTGAGCAGAGCTTTCTCTCATTGGACCAGTAGAAATTGTCTAGCTCTCCTATGCCTGCTTCTGCAGCGCCACCCTAGGGTCCGTGCCACGCCTGGAACCAGCTCGGGAAGGCATGCCTCAGAGCCCTGCTAACTGCTAGGATGAATGTATAGAACCACGTACAGGCAACATTGTCAACAGCACAAAATGGAAGCTGGCGTGTGTGGTTATTCTTTTTAAGAGAATTATAAATACTGTAATATATAATTTTATTTTATTGGCATGCCTTTTGTAAATACAAATTATTAACTTATTAAATAGGAAATGGCTTCTGGCTTATGCCATTGTCATGTTTATTTTTATTTTTATACTTTTCTTTCTTCTGAGAACTTAGATGCTGTCAGCCAATGTACATCCCCAACCAAACAGACAGACAAAAAAGTTTTTTATTGCTAATGGTCTTTTCCAAAACAACAAAAGATATATTTTTTTTCCAATGTGCAATAAATTCTAACCACTTCTATGCAAGATTTGGCTAAACTCAATCATTGTTCTTAGGTCTTGAGATGGGCAACAGCTGTCCAGTCCTGCTAGGTACGCTGAGCACCTCGCTAGTGATGCCATAAAGCTACTAGCTCCTCGATCTGCCCCTCCTCCCGAGCACAGCGGGCCTTCTCCTCGGTGACACGTGGCCTTGGTCTCTGGCGCCCATCCACCAGCTTCCTAGGAAAGAAGCCACCTCCACTCACTTGGAAATCTCACTTTTCTTTTGAAACTCCCCCCCCCCCCCCGTTGTCATCCCTTGCCCACTGTTCCTCCTGCGGTCACTCCTTCCCTCACTGTCACTCGGCATCCTGCTCCGCACTTCCTGTAGTAACTGACACCATCACCAGCAGTTCGCACCTACAGTTAACAGGCTTGAATGGAGAGGGTCAGCCATGGTGGGCGGGCAAGTGGCAACGCTTTGCCAGATACTCATGAAGCCAATAAAAATGCAGCCGCAGCCACAGTATCACTGCACATATATATATATAGATATATAAATATAATATAAATATTTATTTTTTGTAGCCGGGTCCTTGGTGCAGTATTTATACTCCACAATCCACCTTTCAAAAAAAATAAAAAAGGACAAAAAGCAAAAAGACATGTGATGCTGTTAATTTAAAATGCAGAGCCAAAGCCACTGAGCAGCAGCCCACAGGACACTGGCTGCTGGTGTGTATGTAAAAACCACTTTCTTTCCTTAGCTTCCTTGTTGCTTAGGGCAGGAGACTCTGAAACTACAGCAGAGAGTGAGATCAGGCTCGCCCCATCTCTACACAAGCCTCATGGCTGGGCAGAGAGAAACAAGCTCCCATGGTAGCCCCCCAGAGCCACGGTGCCCAGATGGCTGCTTCTTCCTTTGCCACAACCAGTGTAAACTGTAAAAGACCAACAGAATGTTAGAGAATGCACAGTGTTAGAGAATGCCGCCCTACAGGAGACATGACTAAAAAAAAAAAAGAAGGAAAAAAGTAAATTACTACAGGCCAAAAGGAAAGAAAATAAAAACAACCCTTTTAACTGTTCAAGGGAAGCCTGTCGTGGTGTGTTTGTTGCTTGACTTTCCCAATTCCTGAGTTCTGGGAGGGATCTGGAAACTGGGATCTTGGCACATTTGGGGACAAGAAGGGACCAGTGAGGAGAAACCAGAGCCAAGTCCTGACCTCCCAGGTCCCTACTTGCCCGTTGCATGTGCCATTCCCCCTCCAGCTGGCGCCCCAGGCCCACAGCCCACCTGGAAGAGCCCCCAGAGATGACTTCAGCCAACCCAGCTGGACTGGCCTTACAGAAGTGACTCCCCTTCACCCATGCCCAAAGCTAGGGCAAGCACGGTGCCCAGCAGCCTCCACTCTGCTAGCTAGCTCTAGGCCCTGCCCTCCATCCACCCATAGTCAGGCCGGCAGGCTAGGGCTATCCCCTTCTCATTTGTGGGGGAGAGGGCACCCCTTAGGGGAATCCCTCACTAGGCCAAGTCTCCTGGTCCAGGAACATTCTCAGGAGGATCTTGAAGTGCCCACTCTAGTCTGCTCCAGAAGCTGCACTGGACAGAGATGGCTGGTAGGTCAGTCCCCACCCTCGGCCCTCAGCCCCAGTCTCCAGGCCTGCTGCGGAGATGACGTCGCCATGGATTAGGACTTTGTGACTTGAGTCCTGGGCATCTTCTTTAGTGATGCCTCTTTCTTTTCTCAGATGTTGCCCAAAGTTTTGCAAAAAGCTTCGTTCATTTCAGGTACCCCCGCCCCTAAAGAATCAGCTGCAACTGGTCAGCCAGGGGCCATCAGGAGAGATGAGGAAGTCTGGGTGCGGAGGGGCCCTAAAGTTGGCACGAAACTGTGCTGCCATGATTTCCTTCATTACAATGCTCCTGAGGCACCCCCTGATCTGCCCCCACTGCTGTTTGCTGTACATAAGGCTAAGTGGGGTGGGGTGGGCGGTGTGCACGTGTGATGTGTGTGTGTGGAGAATGTATATAGGTAAAGGGGAGCGTGGTCCAGTGGTTCCAGAAAAGGGACAGAACTGTGTTCAATCCCTAGCTTGGCCACTGGCTCGCTGTGTGGCCTTGGGCAAGTCACTTAACCTCTCTGTGCCTCAGTTTCCCCGTCTGTAAAATGGGGATAATAATACTGACCTACCTCACAGGGGTGTTGTGAGGCTTTAACTAAATGTTTTGTAAAGCGTTCTGAGTACACAGGCAAAGGCGCCAGGGAAGGGCAAAGTATTCTTTGGACTTGAGAAAGA
The DNA here is from genome assembly GCA_004024765.1 of Zapus hudsonius. Taxonomy (NCBI): domain Eukaryota; kingdom Metazoa; phylum Chordata; class Mammalia; order Rodentia; family Dipodidae; genus Zapus; species Zapus hudsonius. Next base: position 27,913 of record PVHP010014826.1, read on the forward strand.
TGAATGGTACCATAAACGCTGCTATTCTGAGAGCCATTTGAAACTGCACTGCTCCAACCCCCCTCCCCGCTTCTCATCACCAGGACAGCAGGGCGAGAAAATGTCTTTCCTTTCACTTGCTTCTGAGGTTTGTGATCCTTTCAGACAATTTTTCCCCTTGCTGTTTCTCCTTCCCTTCCCCCTCGACTTGTTCCCATTTCGTTTATGCGGAAATGGCAGAAGTGCTTGAGAAATGAGAATGTATACGTGGATTGGAAGTTTATAGTCTGAAATTTCAATTTTACTTTGTACTGTACATCTTTTTACTTTAGAATTTGCAATAAAGGGTTCCGTCAATCTTGTTTTCAACTCTCCTCTTGGACTGGCCTGTCATTCTGTCATGGCTCTCACCCCAGCCCTGGGCCGGACGCAGGACCCTCTTGATGGGGCTGGGAAAGGGCCAGGCTCCTGGGTGGCTGGTGCCCAGCACGGGTCTTCAGCGCCCTTACTGTGGGCACATCCCTCTGGGCTCTGAGTTCAAATCCCAGCTACACAGGGGGCTGAAGAATCTATTAAATCGTGTCTGTGCCTGCTTGGCTGGCACTCAGCAGAGCTGCAAGAAGGAGGGGAGGTTGGCCAGCCTTGGGGGCGCCCCACTTTGCCAGGCTGGCACCAGAGGCCCTGCGGTAAGTCCACAGCCCCGGGGCCCACCCCGGTTTCCAAACAACTGGCAGCCGACAGCTCCCTCCACTGGGTCATTTCAAACCTTTATAGAGACAGAGGCCGCCCTGGGGCGGGGCGGGGCGGGGCGGGTCCGGGCAGCGGGTCTCGGGGCGACGGGCAGTCCGGGTCCCCCGCAGCCGGAGCTCGGCTTCCCACCAGCCGGGCGCCCGGGCGGGCGGGCCGGAGCCGCCGGCGATCCAGAGCGTGAGCAGGACGAGCAGCGCCCCGGTGCCCAGCGCCCCGACGAAGCCGGTGAGGAGGCCGAGCGCCAGCGGCTCGGCCCAGCCCGCGGGGCTGCGGTCGTAGGGCGGCTGCGGCAGGCGCTCCAGGAGCAGCTCCAGCGAGTCCCAGGTCGGCGCGGCGTCCGGGGCGCGGCGGGCGCGGCGGGCGCGCGGGGCCGGGCCGGGGCGGGGCGGCCGCACGAAGCGCCGTCCGAACCTGCGCAGCTGCAGCGCCGCCTGCTGGTGGAGGTTCTTGCCCAGCTCGCGCGCCACGTCCGGGCGGCCGCTGCGTCGCAGGGCCCGGGCCACGCGGTCCCACGACAGGGACGGGGCCTCGGCCACCAGCCAGGACGCCAGGGCCTCCCGGCAGCCGTCGGAGACCTCTGCCGGCTCCCCCGCCGGCGCCTCCCGCCGCCGCCGCCGCCCAGGGCCCGGCGACCCCGGGGAGGACGACGGCACGGGCTCGGGCCGCGCCAGCCGCTCCTCGGACAGCCGGGCCAGCTCGGCCTCCACGTCGGGCTCGGGCGCCTCCAGCAGCGCGCGGAAATGGCCGCACTCCTCCGGGGTGAGCAGCTCCGCCAGGCGGACGGCCGCGTGCGGACCCATGGCGTCCAGCGCGCGCGCCCCGGCCAGCGCGCAGCCCCACAGCGCCAGGACCAGGGCCCGCGCCGCCATGGCCGCGCCGAAGGGCCGCAGGGCCCCAGCGCGGATTGTGCGGGCGCCCAGGCTTCCTTCGAACGTTCCCGAACAGGTGGGGCCCGCTACCCGCCCGGCCGGAAGGAACTGGAAACTCGTTTGACAGGGTCTGGGGACGAGGGGCTCCCACCAGTTAGGGACAGGGGGGACTGGATGGGAGAGCCCCTAAAACTGCGGTGGCCAGAGGTTGGATGGGGCTGAGACCCCCAGACGGCTAGGAGTCCGGACCCTTAGATTCAGACGCCTCATCCAACCCGTGTCCCTCGGGTGTCCTGAATTTGACAAATAATTAATGTACTACCCCGCAGAAGCCCTCTACCCACCTCCCTGTCACTCTAGATCCAGCGCGGGTCCCAGATCTCCTTGTCTGAGGATGGACCCCGGTTTTCTCTCCTCCTACACCAAGCCCCTGGCCCCAGTTATCCAAATGCGGTTCCTTCCCCCAAGGAGGTGTCTGGCTGGTGCCCTCTGGGCAGTCACACACGTCTTAACCCTGTCCCCCTAAGTACCCACTGCTACTGTCTCCATTAGACTGTGAGATCCACCATTGTCCCCCACATAGTAACTAGTGCATAATAAGTATTTAGGACAAGTTTGCTGACTAGGTGTGTGAATTCTTGCAAGTCTCCTGCCCGTGGATATTTCCCTAGCCACAAGCACAGAGGTTTCATTGTGAAGCGCTACCCCTTAACTGGGAACTTGGGGGTGCTCCTGGGCAGGTCCCAACGGACTCCCCCAATCCATGTTTCCCCATTCCTGTCCCCACTTGATGGTCCTGTAACAAGTGGCTGCTGGCAGCACAGCCCCACGTGGATGGTGCCATTGATGGCCATGCCCAGCTCCATATGTGCCAACCTGTTTCCCTCCCTCCCTCCTACCTAGGAAGGGTCCTGACACACCACCACCACCCCAGGGGATTGAGAGAACCTGTGTGCCTGCGTTAGAGCTCTGATCTAGAAGAGGATTTATTCAACCAACGTTTTCAGTGTCCTAGGCATCAAATAATTGTGTAGGTATGAGACTACCAAGCACCTTTATCCAGATGCATATTTAAGAGATGTTTTGCAAGCTTTTCCCACTGTGGGTTCTGAGGAGCTGTCCTTGACCATTTAAGTATTCTAGGCACCACCCCCAATGTCTGCACACAGTAGGTGCAAGAGGAAGGGTGTGTGGACCTCCAAGGTAGGAGGGGTCTGAAAGGTAAGGGAGGCCTTGGGGAAGCTGTCTCAGCTTATGGCAGCTGCTGGAAGCCTATGGTGTGAGTTCTTAGCAGAAGCTTGGCACACTGTTCTCCAAGCTGGTTTATTTTCGACATTTCTGCTTATAGCCCTCAAGGGTCTGAGGAAGTTGTGGGTCCAAACTTCTAGCAGCTCCACATACTTTCTCAGCAAGTATTCCTAATTGTGTTCATCCCAGAAGACAGTGAAAGGCTGGAACTCAGCTGACTCCACACCCTGCCCAATAACCACTTCCTCCCTCCACTCAGTGGAAGACAGGTAGGAACGTCGCCTTACTCAACCTGGCTGCTGCCTCTCTTCCTCTTCAGCCACCTTTCTCTTCACACATTCATTTGTTTATACATTCATTCACTCAACAAGCATGGGCACCCTTCTTTGCTCTGGGGTCTGGGGCTACAGTGAGTCAGCCTAACCTCAGGACCATGTATCAGGCCGTTCAGAATTTCATGATCGATTTCTGCTGAAGGAACAGAAATACTCAGGGTGCTGGTGAATCTGGGTGCCCAAGTGTGGTGGTTTGATTCAGGTGTCCCCCATAAGCCTATATGTTCTGAATGCTTGATTCCCAGCTGATGGCAATTTGGGTATTGGAACCTTGTTAGATCTGTGGTGTTGGGGGTGGGCTTAGGGGTTATAGCCAGCTTCCCCTCGCCCCTTCCCCAGCACCCTCTCCTGTTGCTGTTGGCCAGGAGGTGATATCTAACTGCCAGCACCAGATGAAGTTTTCTGAGTAGCAGAGCTGGAGGGACAGAACTGGAACTCCAGAGACTCTTCCCTGGTTATAATTATTGGACTTGGAATTTGTTTGATGCTTGCCATTTGTTTTAAATCTTGTCTTGGTTCAATCTGTCTTTGCTATGCCCAGTGCTAGCTTTTGCAGTGTGAATATTTATTCTGTGCCATTATGTGGTTTTATTGTTTTGTTTTGTTTTATGGCTCAAAAAAAAAAGACCTTCGATTATGGGGGTGTTTGAATATCTTTGGGATTGATAAAAACTGTGGGGACTTTTAAAGTTGAACTGAATGCATTGCATTTTACATCATGTAAAAGTTTATGGGGAGCCAGGGGCAGAATGTGGTGGTTGGATTCAGGTGTACCTCATAAACTTCTGAATGCTTGATCCCCAACTGATGGCAATTTTGGAATTGGAACCTTATTGGAGGTTTGTTTTGGGGAGTAGGCTTATGGGGGTTATAGCCAGCTTTCCCTTGCCAGTATTTGGCACACTCTCCTGCTGCTGGTGTCCACCTGATGCTGGCCAGGAGGTGATGTCCACTCTCTGCTCATGCCATCGTTTTCCCTGCCATCATGGAGCATCCCCTCAAGTCAGTCAGCCAAAATAAACCCTGCTTTTGATTGGGTTCTTTCTGTCAGCAACAAGAAAGCTGAATATTCTCAAGGACTCCCCCCCCATCCCAGGGCCCCCAAGAATTCATCTGGATACCACATCATAGCTTTAATACTGTGTAATACTTTCTTTAAAATACAGTCTCTTCTGAGGTAGACAGACCACAACTGCAGAGCATTGTCAGACAGGAGATAAATATGTCCATGTACAACACACAGCAAAATGAGGTAGAAATGGTTACAGCTGGAGGAGAGGATTCCCAGCGTGCCCTCCCTTGCACCCCACCCCTGGATTCTTTGGTATGTTCCCCAACATGACCAGGGCTGCACATGCCCCATCGTCCTTCCTCCCACCCTTTGCCCATGAGGTAGGTGCCGCAGCCTGGGGGCTGTCTTCTTGTGCAAAGCTCCCAAGCCTGGGGAACAGAAAGGGTCCTGCCAAGGAAGTGTGAGGACCCTGGGCTTGGTTCAAGAGCCCTACCCACCTCCAAGGCCGCTGCCTCTTGAAGGGACAGCTGGAATCACAACCCCACTTCCCTGACCCCCACCCACCCCTACACACCTGAGAACCCCTCGCTCCATGCTCACTCCAGTGGTCTTTCACAGCAACCCCCTGTGACAGCAGCCTGCTTTGGCTCCAGGGAGAGGGTGGGAGAGAGCAGGGGAGGAAACAGCAGCTTTCCTGTCAGCACTTCTAGCCCAGCACCTGCCCCTCGTCTCACACGGCCACCCTCCTCTAGGGGAAAGCAGGGGTGGCTAAGATGGGATAGGGAAGAGGGGATGCCCCTCCTTTGGACCAAAGACCTAAGTTGTGAAGTGGGCTGAGGGGCCAAACAGCTGAAGCCCTCTCAAGGGGAATGGGTGGAATATGGTTCTGAGAGAGAAGGGCTCCAAGCCTGGTTGGGAAGTGGAGATATCGGGAATGCCCTGCACCAGGCCCTGCAGCCCTCGGCCTAGCATTCCAGGGGAACACTTTAAACACACTCCCACAGAACCTTCTCCAAGGAGGTGTAAGAGATCCTCTGAGGCGCCCCCTTCCTCAGAGAGCTTGCTCACTTCGCAGAGAAGGTGGCCCAGCCTCTAGTAGTCTACTTTGTAAGCAGCCAGACCATCTTCATGCCCAAGAGAACCCTTAGTCTCGGTTACTAAATACCTCTGACCAAGCAGGTGTCCAGGGAGATGACCTGAGGGGGTCAATTCTGAGGCAGAAAATGGGCAAGGGCACCCCAACTCAAGGTAACCCTTCACAGACAACCTAAAGCTCAGGGTTGGGGCCCACGGGTAAGAGGAGCAAGACCCGCCCTCTAGGGTTCCACTCATCCCTAGCCCCTGCTTGCACGCTGGAACCTGGGAGGAAGCCCTTGGAGATACATTCTGCTTCTGTCCCAGGAACAGCAAGTTTGAGTGCATCTGCCCTCCCTCCCGGAGAGTCTCTTTCTGATCTGGGACAATCTGCTCCCCTGGGGTGTGTGTGGCTGGGGGGGGACGGGACGGACTGGAGAGCAGCCAAAGTCTAACATTCTTTCTAAGGTCAATTTCTTCCTGAGTTGTCAAAATAAAAACAGCAAATTCTACACATCTTACAAAAATAAGAGGTCTAAAATATCAAGCAACCTACATTTCTGGGACTTCCCTTTAAACCAAACCCCCTCCCCCCAAAAAAAATCTTTGGGTGTCTTTTTCCTTTACTAGCCCCTTCCCCCCAAGGTTTCAGCTGGATAAGGGATGAGGATGGGTGGGAAAGCTCCCTACGCCCCCTCTTCAGCCCCCGGCCTCGGGGTCCCCTGCCATAGAACACTGCAGCGTGGATGGAGGACATATGGCAGGGAGGGCGCTCATAGCACCCAAGGGTTGGGAGGCTCGGGGACGCCGGAGCGAACTGGATAGATGGGAGAGGTGGGGGCGGGAGGGAGGAGCAAAAAAAGGACAGAGCCAGCACGGGAAGGAGATGTGTGACAAAGCGACAGGAGAGAAAGCGGAGTGGGGGAGGAGACGAAGGGGTTGGGCGGGAGAGCAGGAGAGCCCGGGGACCACCAGCCCACGTCGGGTGTGCCCGGTCTGCCCGGTGGAGATGGCGCGCTTCCCGTCCACAATAAATAGGGAAAACCTGAGTACTCGGCGTATATGGCATCGATCTGCCTGGCAGAAGCATTTTCCTTCCCACGAAAAACACCGACCGGCAGAGCCCTCCCGCTCCCCACCCACATTCATCACTCGTTTAGCCTAGGACATTCCCCGTAGAGAATTCCGGGCGGCGGCCCGGGGCCTCCGGGGCGCGCCATCAGTGTCGGGAACCGTAGATCTTGTCCCACTCCGAGAAAGAGTCCAGCTCCTTGGGGGAAGCCCGAGGGCCCACCTTGGCCAGGGCGGCCTCCAAGTCTTTGTAGGCGATGGGGCGCTGCAGCCCCGGGAGGCCCGCCCCGGCCGCCGCCTGCTGGCACAGCTGCCCCAGCTCGGCCCCCGAGAAGCCCTGGGTGCTCTGCACCAGCGCGGCGAGCTCGGGCTCGCTCAGCGCGCAGCCCTGCTGGGACAGCGCCCTCTGCAGGATCTGCCCGCGGGCCACCCCGTCGGGCAGCGCCACGTAGAGGCGCAGCGCGAAGCGCCGGCGAGTGGCCTCGTCCAGAGCGGCGGGCCGGGAGGTGGTGCCCACCACCAGCACGCCGTCGGCCCGCGCGCCGCAGCTGCCGTCCAGGCAGGCCAGGAGCGGCGCCTGCAGGGCGGCACCGGCCCCGTCGTCCCGCGCCGGCAGCAGCGCTTCCAGCTCGCTGATGAGCAGCACGGCGGGCGGGCGGCGGCGCGCGGCCGCGAAGGCCGCCTGGAGGAGGCGCGCGCCCTCGGCGGCGCCCGGCGCGGCCACGCTCGTCCCGCGCAGGCGCAGCAGCGTGGCGCCCAGCTGCGTGGCCAGGCAGCGGCCGAGCAGCGCCTTGCCGGCGCCCCGGGGCCCGAACAGCAGCACGGCCCGCGGCGGGCGCGAGCCGCCGGGGTAGGCGGGGGGCCTGAGCCGGGGCCACACCAGCTCCTCCTCCAGCGCCGCCTTGACGGCGCCCTGGCCGGCCACGTCCGCCCACTGCACCGGCGGCCCGCAGTCCAGCATCTTGCCGGTCGCCAGCTCCAGCGGCCCCGCGTCCACGCCCGGGGGAGGCTCCCCCGACGGCACCGCGAAGCCCCCGCGGGCGGCGGGCCCGGGGGCCCGGTCCGAGAACTTCTCAAAGGGTTCCAGCTGCGGGCCGTAGACCTTGGCGGGGAGCCCGGCCCCGTACTTCCCCGGCGCCTCCTCCGCGGCTCCGGGCGGCTTCGGCCGGAACCCGTTGCCCCGACACTCGCCGTGGTCGGCGGCGGGGTAGGAGGCGCCGTCGGCCGGGGCCTTGGCGGGCTCGTACGCGTACTTGCGGAAGCGGGCCTCCGCGCCCTCGTCGGCCGCCTTGCGCTTCAGCGACACGCCGGCCTCGGCGCCGGGAGCGGCCGCCTGGAAGCCGTAGGGCGCAGGCGCGGGCAGGGGCGTGGGCGCCGCCAGCCCCGAGGGCAGGTAGGGCGCCGGGGGCGCGGCCGGGGGCGGCGGGAGGGCGCCGTAGCCCGGCTGCGTGGCGTAGCCGCCCGCGGGGTAGTTGTAGAGCGGCGCCGACGGCGCGTACCCGGGCGGCGGCGGGGCCTGCAGGAGCGCGGCCGGGGGCGGCGGGGCCAGCGCGGCGCCGGTCTGCGCGCAGTAGCCGGGCGCCAGGTACCCCCCGCCATAGCCCGCCGGGTACTCGGGCGCCGCCGACGGGCCCCCGCACGCGTTGCCGGCGTAGAGGGGTTCAGGCAGGTTCCCGGCTACCACCGCGGAGCCCCCGAGACCCGCGGAGCCGCCGCCCGCTTTGGTCCCCGGGAGGCCCTCGTGGAGGGAGGACAAGGCGTACGGCGGCTCGGGCCCCGGCCAGGGGTCCGGCTCCCCTTTGGCGCCGTTGAGGAAGGCGGCGTCGCCGTAGCCGCCCAGGGCCGGGCGCTCGTAGGGCGCGTCCAGGACCCCCGAGTACTTCTCTGCGTAGCGCTTGAGGAGGTTGGAGGCGGTGAGGGCCGAGATGTCGTCGTGCGCCCAAGCATAGTGGCAGCGCTGGCGACTCCCCGGGGGCAGCTCCAGCTTGTGGGCCGGCGACGGGGTGGTGGAGGAGACGTCCAGGTGCTGCTCGGGCCACTGGTTGAGGGGCTGGGCGTGCTCCGGTGTCCAGTGCATCTTCGACAGCGCTGCGAGCGAGAGGAGAGGAGCGGTGAGCCCCCGCCGGCTGCGGACCTACTTCTCACTCACACCCTTCCCCACCCAAAATTCAGGCCGAAAATAGTCCCCTGTCCCCCCCTCCAGAGGGACCTAGCCGCGCTCCGTGCCTGTAGACCTGTCCAGTACGGGGTCAGGCAGTCTAGTGACCCTCACTGGGTAACACGCCCGCCTCTCCACCGGCCCAAAGCTCCCCCTAGTGACCTAGTAGTTTGCTACTCGGTGCACCTCATCATTCCCGGAGAGCCAAGGCCCCGTTGGCCCTCGGGTCAGATGCCCTGGAGGAGGCCGGTGCCCATCCATCCTGGCAGACTAGTGGCTGACCCAGCAGCACTCATTCTCTTCGTACTTGGTTTCAGCCAGAGCACCAGGACTCCAAACCCGATTGGCCCCCAGCGTGGGCTCTTCACGTGGACAGAGCTTATGCTGGGGGACATGGGGACCATACAGAGCCATCAAGATAACCTCGGGCAGCGGTAGAATGCCTGCCTGGCATGCTGGGGTCCTGGGTTCCAGCACCAGCCCGTGGGGAATAAAGTTTGTGATCGAGCTTCCTGGTCATCAAATCAGGAGGGAGGTGTCATCGGACTGACTGCAAAATACTACCATTACTCAAAAATGCTCCTGGTATAGAGACAGAACTTTTGTCCGTGGACCTTGAAACAGTGCCTCGACATCCGCATCATAAACATAGCAGAAGCAGTCCAAGGCTGTTCCTGACGCTGTCCTCCAGCCCCGTGAGCCCACCAGGCACTCACTAGGATAAAATTTCACATGATCTATCCAGGAGAGACAGGTTTTGTGATGACAGTTTCTTAGCCTAAGCTTTAAAAAAAAAATCTGTGTGTGTGTGTGTGTTCATGTGTGAGTGTACAGCAGCACACATGTGGAGGCCAGAGGACACCCTCTTGTTTGAGGCAGGGTCTGCTATTTACCACTGTATGCCAGGGAAGCTGGCTGGTGAGCTTCCAGGGACTCTGCCCCCTATCCCTGTAGAGCTCTGGGACTTCATAGCTTGCATGTGTTCAGGGGGTGCAAATTCAGGTGAGCGTGCTGGCACATCAAGTGCTTTCCCCCCCTGAGCCATCACCCCAGTCCCCAGTCCCAGATGTAAGCTTGGATAAGTTACTTAATGGGGTCACAGAATTCCTTTCTTCAGATTTCTTTTTTGGTTTTCCAAGGTAGAGTCTCGCTCTAGCCCAGGCTGACCTGGAATTCACTCTGTAGTCTCAGGGTGGCCTCAAACTCACAGTGGTCCTCCTCCCTCTGCCTCCTGAGTGCTGGGATTAAAGGTGTGCGCCACCATACCTGGCTCTTCAGATTTCTTGCTGGTGTGTGTATGTGTGTGTGCTGCAGTTCTGGGCTGAACTCCAGGCCTCCTGCATGGCAGGCAGGCAGGCAGTTTGTCTACTCCTGAGCTGTCAGCGAATCTTTCTTGGGTAAATCCTGAGTGCTTTACTAGGTAGGCATGGGCTTATTAGGCTGAAGGGTGAATGCAATGGAGAAAGCAGATAAGGA